>JBAMCE010000162.1:0-239646 GCA_037075305.1 Drosophila kanekoi
TATTAAATTTTAACTCATTCAGCCACACCTGGAACTCAAAATTGCCTTACCAAAACTTGTCTCAGATACCAGGATTCCTGTTATTCCAGCATTTGCATCCTAGGGGCGCAAGTCAAAGCCAAACACGCTCACCCGTCTATTGAATCTTAAAGCATACAGCCTTACCTAGCAGTCAAAACTGTTTTACCAAAACTTGTCTTAGATTCCAGGAGCCCCGCCAATCTGGCATGTGCAGCCTAGGGGAGCAAGTCAAAGCCAAACAGGCTCATCAGACTATTTAATCCTAAAACATATAGCCCCATCTGGCCGCCAAAACTGATTTACCAAAACTTGTCTCAGATACCAGGAACCCTGTTAATCCAGCATTTGCATCCTAGGGGCGCCAGTCAAAGCCAAACAGGTTCACCAAACTATTAAATCTTAAAACATATAGCCCCATCTGGCCGCCAAAACCGACTTACCAAAACATGTCTTAGATACCAGGAACCCTGTTATTCCAACATTTGCATCCTAGGGGAGCAAGTCAAAGCCAAACACGCTCACCCGACTATTTAATCTTAAAGCATACAGCCTTACCTAGCTGTCAAAACTTTTTTACCAAAACTTGTCTCAGATACCAGGAACACTGTTAATGCAGCATTTGCATCCTAGGGGCGCAAGTCAAAGCCAAACAGGCTCACCCGACTATTAAATCTTAAAACATATAGCCCCATCTGGCCGCCAAAACTGATTTACCAAAACTTGTCTTAGATACCAGGAACCCTGTTATTCCAGCATTTGCAAGTCAAAGCCAAACACGCTCACCCGACTATTTAATCTTAAAACATACAGCCTAACCTAGCTGTCAAAACTGTTTTACCAAAACTTGTCTTAGATTCCAGGAGCCCCGCCAATCTGGCATGTGCAGCCTAGGGGAGCAAGTCAAAGCCAAACAGGCTCACCCGACAATTTAATCTTAAAACATACAGACTTACGTAGCTGCCAAAAACTGATTTACCAAAACATGCCTTAAAAACCAGGAGCCTTGTTAATCTAGCATTTGCAGCCTAGGGGAGCAAGTCAAAGCAAAATAGTCTCACCCCACTATTAAGTCTTAACACATTCAGCCTCACCTGGAACTCAAAATTGCCTTACCAATACCAGGAACCCTGTTTATCCAGCATTTGCATCCTAGGGGCGAAACTCAAAGCCAAACAGGCTCAACCGACTATTTAATCTTAAAACATACAGTCTTGCCCAACTGTCAAAACTGTTTTACCAAACCTTGTCTTAGATTCCAGGAGCCAAGCCAATCTGGCATGTGGAGCCTAGGGGAGCAAGTCAAAGCCAAACAGGCTCTCCCGACAGTTTAATCTTAAACCATACAGACTTACGTAGCTGTCAAAACTGTTTTACCAAAACTTTTTTTAGATTCCAGGTGCCCAAAACATGCCTTAAAAACCAGGAGCCTTGTTAATCTGGCATGTGCCGCCTAGGGGAGAAAGTCAAAGCCAAATAGTCTCAAACGACTATTAAGTCTTAACACATTCAGCCTCACCTTGAACTCAAAATTGCCTTACCAAAACTTGTTTGTTAAAACATACAGACTTACGTAGCTGCCAAAACTGATTTACCTAAACCTATCTCAGTTACCAGGAACCCTGTTAATCTAGCATTTGTAGCCTAGGGAGCAAGACAAAGCCAAATAGTCTCACCCGACTATTAAATTTTAAATCATATTGCCCCACCTGGCCGCCAAAACTGATTTACCAAAACATGTCTTAGATACCAGGAACCCTGTTAATACAGCATTTGCATCCTAGGGGAGCTAGTCAAAATCAAACAGACTCACCCGACTATTTAACCTTAAAAAATACAGACTTACGTAGCTGTCAAAACTGTTTTACCAAAACTTGTCTTAGATTCCAGGAGCCCCGCCAATCTGGCATGTGCAGCCTAGGGGAGCAATTCAAAGCCAAACAGACTCATTCGATTATTAAATCTGAAAACATTCAGCATCACCTGGAACCCAAAATTGCATTACCAAAACTTGATTCAGATACCAGGAACCCTGTTAATCCAGCATTTGCATACTAGGGGAGCAAGTCAAAGCCAAACAGGCTCATCCGACTATTAAATCTTAAAACATATAGCCCCATCTGGCCGCCAACACTGATTTACGAAAACTTGTCTTAGATACCAGGAACCCTGTTATTCCAGCATTTGCATCCGAGGGGCGCAAGTCAAAGCCAAACACGCTCACCCGACTATTTAATCTTAAAGCATACAGCCTTACCTAGCTGTCAAAACTGTTTTACCAACACTTGTCTTACATTCCAGGAGCCCCGCCAATCTGGCATGTGCAGCCTAGGGGAGCAAGTCAAAGCCAAACAGGCTCATCCGACTATTTAATCCTAAAATATATAGCCCCATAGACGCCAAAACTGATTTACCAAAACTTGCCTTAGATAACAGGAACCCTGTTATTCCAGCATTTGCATCCTAGGGGCGCAAGTCAAAGCCAAACACGCTCACCCGACTATTTAATCTGAAAGCTTACAGCCTTACCTAGCTGTCAAAAGTGTTTTACCAAAACTTGTCTTAGATTCCAGGAGCCCCGCCAATCTGGCATGTGCAGCCTAGGGGCGCAAAACAAAGCCTAATAGCCTCACCCGACTATTAAATTTTAACTCATTCAGCCACACCTGGAACTCAAAATTGCCTTACCAAAACTTGTCTCAGATACCAGGAACCCTGTTAATTCAGCATTTGCATCCTAGGGGCGCAAGTCAAAGCCAAACAGGCTCACCAAACTATTAAATCTTACAACATATAGCCCCATCTGGCCGCCAAAACTGACTTACCAAAACATGTCTTAGATACCAGGAACCCTGTTATTCCAGCATTTGCATCCTAGGGGCGCAAGTCAAAGCCAAACATGCTCACCCGACTATTTAATCTTAAAGCATACAGCCTTACCTAGCTGCCAAAACTGCTTTACCAAAACTTGCCTTAGAAACCAGGAGCCCTGTTAATTTAGCATTTGCAGCCTAGGGGAGCAAGTCAAAGCAAAATAGTCTCACCCGACTATTAAGTCTTAACACATTCAGCCTCACCTGGAACTCAAAATTGCCTTACCAAAACTTGTTTAAGATACCAGGAACACTGTTAATCCAGCATTTGCATCCTAGGGGCGCAACTCAAAGCCAAACAGGCTCAACCGACTATTTAATCTTAAAACATACAGTCTTGCCCAGCTGTCAAAACTGTTTTACCAAACCTTGTCTTAGATTCCAGGAGCCAAGCCAATCTGGCATGTGGAGCCTAAGGGAGCAAGTCAAAGCCAAACAGGCTCACCCGACAATTTATTCTTAAAACATACATACTTACGTAGTTGCCAAAGCTGCTTTACCAAAACTTGTCTCAGATACCAGGAACCCTGTTAATGCAGCTTTTGCATGCTAGGGGCGCAAGTCAAAGCCAAACAGGCTCTCCCGACTATTAAATCTTAAAACATATAACCCCATCTGGCCGCCAAAAATGATTTACCAAAACTTGTCTTAGATAACAGGAACCCTGTTATTCCAGCATTTGCATCCTAGGGGCGCAAGTCAAAGCCAAACACGCTCACCCGACTATTTAATCTTAAAGCATACAGCCTTACCTAGCTGTCAAAACTGTTTTACCAAAACTTGTCTTAGATTCCAGGAGCCCCGCCAATCTGGCATGTGGAGCCTAGGGGAGCAAGTCAAAGCCAAACAGGCTCACCCGACAATTTAATCTTAAAACATACAGACTTACGTAGCTGCCAAAACTGCTTTACCAAAACTTGCCTGAGAAACCAGGAGCCCTGTTAATCTAGCATTTGCAGCCTAGGGGAGCAAGTCAAAGCAAAATAGTCTCACCCGACTATTAAGTCTTAACACATTCAGCCTCACCTGGAATTCAAAATTGCCTTACCAAAACTTGTTTAAGATACCAGGAACACTGTTAATCCAGCATTTGCATCCTAGGGGCGCAACTCAAAGCCAAACAGGCTCAACCGAATATTTAATCTTAAAACATACAGCTGTCAAAACTGTTTTACCAAACCTTGTCTTAGATTCCAGGAGCCAAGCCAATCTGGCATGTGGAGCCTAAGGGAGCAAGTCAAAGCCAAACAGGCTCACCCGACAAATTAATCTTAAAACATACATACTTACGTAGTTGCCAAAGCTGCTTTACCAAAACTTGTCTCAGATACCAGGAACACTGTTAATGCAGCATTTGCATGCTAGGGGAGGAAGTCAAAGCCAAACAGGCTCTCCCGACTATTAAATCTTAAAACATATAGCCCCATCTGGCCGCCAAAAATGATTTACCAAAACTTGTCTTAGATACCAGGAACCCTGTTATTCCAGCATTTGCATCCTAGGGGCGCAAGTCAAAGCCAAACACGCTCAATCTTGAAGCATACAGCCTTACCTAGCTGTTAAAACTGTTTTACCAAAACTTGTCTTAGATTCCAGGAGCACCGCCAATCTGGCATGTAGAGCCTAGTGGAGCAAGTCAAAGCCAAACAGGCTCATCCGACTATTTAATCCTAAAACATACAGCCCCATCTTGCCGCCAAAACTGATTTACCAAAACTTATCTCAGTTACCAGGAACCCTGTTAATCTAGCATTTGCAGCCTAGGGGCGCAAGTCAAAGCCAAACAGGCACTCCCGACTATTAAATCTTAAAACATATAGCCCCATCTGGCCGCCAAAAATGATTTACCAAAACTTGTCTTAGATACCAGGAACACTGTTATTCCAGCATTTGCATTCTAGGGGCGCAAGTCAAAGCCAAACACGCTCAATCTTGAAGCATACAGCCTTACCTAGCTGTTAAAACTGTTTTACCAAAACTTGTCTTAGATTCCAGGAGCAACGCCAATCTGGCATGTAGAGCCTAGTGGAGCAAGTCAAAGCCAAACAGGCTCATCCGACTATTTAATCCTAAAACATACAGCCCCATCTTGCCACCAAAACTGATTTACCAAAACTTATTTCAGTTACCAGGAACCCTGTTAATCTAGCATTTGCAGCCTAGGGGCGCAAGTCAAAGCCAAACAGGCTCAACCGACTATTTAATCTTAAAACATACAGTCTTGCCCAGCTGTCAAAACTGTTTTACCAAACCTTGTCTTAGATTCCAGGAGCCAAGCCAATCTGGCATGTGGAGCCTAAGGGAGCAAGTCAAAGCCAAACAGGCTCACCCGACAATTTATTCTTAAAACATACATACTTACGTAGTTGCCAAAGCTGCTTTACCAAAACTTGTCTCAGATACCAGGAACCCTGTTAATGCAGCTTTTGCATGCTAGGGGCGCAAGTCAAAGCCAAACAGGCTCTCCCGACTATTAAATCTTAAAACATATAACCCCATCTGGCCGCCAAAAATGATTTACCAAAACTTGTCTTAGATAACAGGAACCCTGTTATTCCAGCATTTGCATCCTAGGGGCGCAAGTCAAAGCCAAACACGCTCACCCGACTATTTAATCTTAAAGCATACAGCCTTACCTAGCTGTCAAAACTGTTTTACCAAAACTTGTCTTAGATTCCAGGAGCCCCGCCAATCTGGCATGTGGAGCCTAGGGGAGCAAGTCAAAGCCAAACAGGCTCACCCGACAATTTAATCTTAAAACATACAGACTTACGTAGCTGCCAAAACTGCTTTACCAAAACTTGCCTGAGAAACCAGGAGCCCTGTTAATCTAGCATTTGCAGCCTAGGGGAGCAAGTCAAAGCAAAATAGTCTCACCCGACTATTAAGTCTTAACACATTCAGCCTCACCTGGAATTCAAAATTGCCTTACCAAAACTTGTTTAAGATACCAGGAACACTGTTAATCCAGCATTTGCATCCTAGGGGCGCAACTCAAAGCCAAACAGGCTCAACCGAATATTTAATCTTAAAACATACAGCTGTCAAAACTGTTTTACCAAACCTTGTCTTAGATTCCAGGAGCCAAGCCAATCTGGCATGTGGAGCCTAAGGGAGCAAGTCAAAGCCAAACAGGCTCACCCGACAAATTAATCTTAAAACATACATACTTACGTAGTTGCCAAAGCTGCTTTACCAAAACTTGTCTCAGATACCAGGAACACTGTTAATGCAGCATTTGCATGCTAGGGGAGGAAGTCAAAGCCAAACAGGCTCTCCCGACTATTAAATCTTAAAACATATAGCCCCATCTGGCCGCCAAAAATGATTTACCAAAACTTGTCTTAGATACCAGGAACCCTGTTATTCCAGCATTTGCATCCTAGGGGCGCAAGTCAAAGCCAAACACGCTCAATCTTGAAGCATACAGCCTTACCTAGCTGTTAAAACTGTTTTACCAAAACTTGTCTTAGATTCCAGGAGCACCGCCAATCTGGCATGTAGAGCCTAGTGGAGCAAGTCAAAGCCAAACAGGCTCATCCGACTATTTAATCCTAAAACATACAGCCCCATCTTGCCGCCAAAACTGATTTACCAAAACTTATCTCAGTTACCAGGAACCCTGTTAATCTAGCATTTGCAGCCTAGGGGCGCAAGTCAAAGCCAAACAGGCACTCCCGACTATTAAATCTTAAAACATATAGCCCCATCTGGCCGCCAAAAATGATTTACCAAAACTTGTCTTAGATACCAGGAACACTGTTATTCCAGCATTTGCATTCTAGGGGCGCAAGTCAAAGCCAAACACGCTCAATCTTGAAGCATACAGCCTTACCTAGCTGTTAAAACTGTTTTACCAAAACTTGTCTTAGATTCCAGGAGCAACGCCAATCTGGCATGTAGAGCCTAGTGGAGCAAGTCAAAGCCAAACAGGCTCATCCGACTATTTAATCCTAAAACATACAGCCCCATCTTGCCACCAAAACTGATTTACCAAAACTTATTTCAGTTACCAGGAACCCTGTTAATCTAGCATTTGCAGCCTAGGGGCGCAAGTCAAAGCCAAACAGGCACTCCCGACTATTAAATCTTAAAACATATAGCCCCATCTGGCCGCCAAAAATGATTTACCAAAACTTGTCTTAGATACCAGGAACCCTGTTATTCCAGCATTTGCAGCCTAGGGGAGCAAGTCAAAGTCAAACAGACTCACCCGACTATTTAAACTTAAAACATACAACCTTACCTAGCTGTCAAAACTGTTTTACCAAAACTTGTCTTAGATTCCAGGAGCCCCGCCCATCTGGCATGTACAGCCTAGGGGAGCAAGTCAAAGCCAACCAGGCTCATCCGACTATTTAATCTTAAAGCATACAGCCTTACCTTGCTGTCAAAACTGTTTTACCAAAACTTGTCTTAGATTCCAGGAGCCCCGCCAACCTGGCATGTGGAGCCTAGGGAGCAAGTCAAAGCCAAACAGGCTCACCCGACTATTAAATCCTAAAACATATAGCCCCATCTGGCCGCCAAAACTGATTTACCAAAACTTGTCTCAGATACCAGGAACCCTGTTAATCTAGCATTTGCAGCCTAGGGGAGCAAGACAAAGCCAATTAGCCTCACCCGACTATTAAATCTTAACACATTCAGCCTCACCTGGAACTCCAAATTGCCTTACCAAAACTTGTTTCAGATACCAAGAACCCTGTTTATCCAGCATTTGCATCCTAGGAGCGCAAGTAAAAGCCAAACAGGCTCACCCGACTATTAAATCTTAAAACATATAGCCCCAAAGACGCCAAAACTTATTTACCAAAACTTGTCCTAGATACCAGGAACCCTGTTAATCCAGCATTTGCATCCTAGGGGCGCAAGTCAAAGCCAAACACGCTCACCCGACTATTTAATCTTAAAGCATACAGCCTTACCTAGCTGTCAAAACTGTTTTACCAAAACTTGTCTTAGATTCCAGGAGCCCTGCCAACCTGGCATGTGGAGCCTAGGGGAGCAAGTCAAAGCCAAACAGGCTCACCCGACAATTTAATCTTAAAACATTCAGACTTACTTAGCTGCCAAAACTGCTTTACCAAAACTTGCCTTAGAAACCAGGAGCCCTGTTAATCTAGCATTTGCAGCCAAGGGGAGAAAGTCAAAGCCAAACAAAATCCTAAAACACATAGCCCCATCTGGCCGCCAAATATGATTTACCAAAACTTGTCTTAGATACCAGGAACCCTGTTATTCCAGCATTTGCATCCTAGGGGCGCAAGTCAAAGCCAAACACGCTCAATCTTAAAGCATACAGCCTTACCTAGCTGTCAAAACTGTTTTACCAAAACTTGTCTTAGATTCCAGGAGCATCGCCAATCTGGCATGTGCAGCCTAGTGGAGCAAGTCAAAGCCAAACAGGCTCATCCGACTATTTAATTCTAAAACATATAGCCCCATCTTGCCGCCAAAACTGATTTACCAAAACTTATCTCAGTTACCAGGAACCCTGTTAATCAAGCATTTGCAGCCTAGGGGAGCAAGACAAAGCCAAATAGTCTCACCCGACTATTAAATTTTAAAACATATAGCCCCATCTGGCCGCCAAAACTGATTTACCAAAACTTGTCTCAGATACCAGGCACCCTGTTAATCCAGCATTTGCATCCTAGGGGAGCAAGTCAAAGTCAAACAGACTCACCCGACTACTTAATCTTAAAGCATACAACCTTACCTAGCTGTCAAAACTGTTTTACCAAAACTTGTCTTAGATTCCAGGAGCCCCGCCAATCTGGCATGTACAGCCTAGGGGAGCAAGTCAAAGCCAACCAGGCTCATCCGACTATTTAATCCTAAAACATATAGCCCCATCTGGCCGCCAAAACTGATTTACCAAAACTTGTCTCAAATACCAGGAACCCTGTTAATCTAGCATTTGCAGCCCATGGGAGCAAGGCAAAGCCAAATAGCCTCACCCGACTATTAAATTTTAACTCATTCAGCCACACCTGGAACTCAAAATTGCCTTACCAAAACTTGTCTCAGATACAAGGAACCCTGTTTATCCTTAAAACATATAGCCCCATAGACGCCAAAACTGATTTACCAAAACTTGTCTTAGATACCAGGAACCCTGTTATTCCAGCATTTGCATCCTAGGGGTGCAAGTCAAAGCCAAGCACGCTCACCCGACTATTTAATCTTAAAGCATACAGCCTTACCTAGCTGTCAAAACTGTTTCACCAAAACTTGTCTTAGACTCCAGGAGCCCCGCCTATCTGGCATGTGGAGCCTAGGGGAGCAAGTCAAAGCCAAACAGGCTCACCCGACAATTTAAACTTAAAACATACAGACTTATGTAGCTGTTAAAACTGTTTTACCAAAACTTTTTTTAGATTCCAGGAGCCCCGCCAATCTGGCATGTGCCGCCTAGGGGAGAAGTCAAAACCAAACAGGCTCACCCGAGAATTTAATCTTAAAACATACAGCCCCATCTGGCTGCCAAAACTGATTTACCAAAACTTGTCTTAGATACCAGGAACCCTGTTATTCCAGCATTTGCATCCTAGGGCGCAAGTCAAAGCCAAACATGCTCACCCGACTACTTAATCTTAAAGCATACAACCTTACCTAGCTGTCAAAACTGTTTTACCAATACTTGTCTTAGATTCCAGGAGCCCCGCCAATCTGGCATGTACAGCCTAGGGGAGCAAGTCAAAGCCAACCAGGCTCATCCGACTATTTAATCCTAAAACATATAGCCCCATCTGGCCGCCAAAACTGATTATTAAATCTTAACACATTCAGCCTCACCTGGAACTCAAAATTGCCTTACCAAAACTTGTTTCAGATACCAGGAACACTGTTAATCTAGCATTTGCAGCCTAGGGGAGCAAAACAAAGCCAAATAGCCTCACCCGACTATTAAATTTTAACTCATTCAGCCACACCTGGAACTCAAAATTGCCTTACCAAAACTTGTCTCAGATACAAGGAACCCTGTTTATCCTTAAAACATATAGCCCCATAGACGCCAAAACTGATTTACCAAAACTTGTCTTAGATACCAGGAACCCTGTTATTCCAGCATTTGCATCCTAGGGGTGCAAGTCAAAGCCAAGCACGCTCACCCGACTATTTAATCTTAAAGCATACAGCCTTACCTAGCTGTCAAAACTGTTTCACCAAAACTTGTCTTAGACTCCAGGAGCCCCGCCTATCTGGCATGTGGAGCCTAGGGGAGCAAGTCAAAGCCAAACAGGCTCACCCGACAATTTAATCTTAAAACATACAGATTTACGTAGCTGCCAAAATTGCTTTACCAAAACTTGCCTTAGAAACCAGGAGCCCTGTTAATCTAGCATTTGCAGCCTAGGGGAGCAAGTCAAAGCCAAACAGGCTCATCCGACTATCTAATCCTAAAACATATAGCCCCATCTGGCCGCCAAGACTGATTTACCAAAACTTGTCTCAGATACCAGGAACACTGTTAATCTAGCATTTTCAGCCTAGGTTAGCAAAACAAAGCCAAATAGCCTCACCCGACTATTAAATTTAAACTCATTCAGCCACACCTGGAACTCAAAATTGCCTTACCAAAACTTGTCTCAGATACTAGGAACCCTGTTAATCCAGCATTTGCATCCTAGGGGCGCAAGTCAAAGCCAAACAGGCTCACCAAACTATTAAATCTTAAGACATATAGCCCCATCTCGAGGCCAAAAATGATTTACCAAAACTTGTCTTAGATACCAGGAGCCCTGTTATTCCAGCATTTGCATCCTAGGGGCGCAAGTCAAAGCCAAACACGCTCAGTTTTAAAGCATACAGCCTTACCTAGCTGTCAAAACTATTTTACCAAAACTTGTCTTAGATTCCAGGAGCCCCGCCAATCTGGCTTGTGCAGCCTCGTGGAGCAAGTCAAAGCCAAACAGGCTCATCCGACTATTTAATCCTAAAACTGATTTACCAAAACTTATCTCAGTTACCAGGAACCCTGTTAATCTAGCATTTGCAGCCTAGAAGAGCAAGACAAAGCCAAATAGTCTCACCCGACTATTAAATTTTTAAAACATATAGCCCCATCTGGCCGCCAAAACTGATTTCCCAAAGTTGTCTCAGATACCAGAAACCCTGTTAATCCAGCATTTGAATCCTAGGGGAGCAAGTCAAAGCCAAACACGCTCAATCTTAAAGCATACAGCCTTACCTAGCTGTCAAAACTGTTTTACCAAAACTTGTCTTAGATTCCAGGAGCACCGCCAATCTGGCATGTGCAGCCTAGTGGAGCAAGTCAAAGCCAAACAGGCTCATCCGACTATTTAATTCTAAAACATATAGCCCCATCTTGCCGCTAAAACTGATTTACCAAAACATATCTCAGTTACCAGGAACCCTGTTAATCAAGCATTTGCAGCCTAGGGGACCAAGACAAAGCCAAATAGTCTCACCCGACGTTTAAATTTTAAAACATATAGCCCCATCTGGCCGCCAAAACTGATTTACCAAAACTTGTCTCAGATACCAGGCACCCTGTTAATCCAGCATTTGCATCCTAGGGGTGCAAGTCAAAGCCAAGCACGCTCACCCGACTATTTAATCTTAAAGCATACAGCCTTACCTAGCTGTCAAAACTGTTTTACCAAAACTTGTCTTAGACTCCAGGAGCCCCGCCTATCTGGCATGTGGAGCCTAGGGGAGAAAGTCAAAACCAAACAGGCTCACCCGAGAATTTAATCTTAAAACATACAGCCCCATCTGGCTGCCAAAACTGATTTACCAAAACTTGTCTTAGATACCAGGAACCCTGTTATTCCAGCATTTGCATCCTAGGGCGCAAGTCAAAGCCAAACATGCTCATCCGACTACTTAATCTTAAAGCATACAACCTTACCTAGCTGTCAAAACTGTTTTACCAAAACTTGTCTTAGATTCCAGGAGCCCCGCCAATCTGGCATGTACAGCCTAGGGGAGCAAGTCAAAGCCAACCAGGCTCATCCGACTATTTAATCCTAAAACATATAGCCCCATCTGGCCGCCAAAACTGATTTACCAAAACTTGTCTCAAATACCAGGAACCCTGTTAATCTAGCATTTGCAGCCCATGGGAGCAAGGCAAAGCCAAATAGCCTCACCTGACTATTAAATCTTAACACATTCAGCCTCACCTGGAACTCAAAATTGCCTTACCAAAACTTGTTTCAGATACCAAGAACCCTGTTTATCCAGCATTTGCATCCTAGGAGCGCAAGTCAAAGCCAAACAGGCTCACCCGACTATTAAATCTTAAAACATATAGCCCCATAGACGCCAAAACTGATTTACCAAAACTTGTCTTAAATACCAGGAACACTGTTATTCCAGCATTTGCATCCTATTGGCGCAAGTCAAAGCCAAACACGCTCACCCGACTATTTAATCTTAAAGCATACAGCCTTACCTAGCTGTCAAAACTGTTTTACCAAAACTTGTCTTAGATTCCAGGAGCCCCGCCAATCTGGCATGTGGAGCCTAAGGGAGCAAGTCAACGCCAAACAGGCTCACCCGACAATTTAATCTTAAAACATACATACTTACGTAGCTGCCAAAACTGCTTTACCAAAACTTGCCTTAGAAACCAGGAGCCCTGTTAATCTAGCATTTGCAGCCTAGGGGAGCAAGTCAAAGCGAAACAGGCTCATCCGACTATTTAGTCCTAAAACATATAGCCCCATCTGGCCGCCAAGACTGATTTACCAAAACTAGTCTCAGATACCAGGAACCCTGTTAATCTAGCATTTGCAGCCTAGGGGAGCAAAACAAAGCCAAATAGCCTCACCCGACTATTAAATTTTAACTCATTCAGCCACACCTGGAACTCAAAATTGACTTACCAAAACATGTCTTAGATACCAGGAACCCTGTTATTCCAGCATTTGCATCCTAGGGGCGCAAGTCAAAGCCAAACACCCTCACCCGACTATTTAATCTTAAAGCATACAGCCTTACCTAGCTGTCAAAACTGTTTTACCAAAACTTGTCTTAGATTCCAGGAGCCCCGCCAATCTGGCATGTGGAGCCTAGGGGAGCAAGTCAAAGCCAAAGAGGCTCACCCGACAATTTAATCTTGAAACATACAGATTTACGTAGCTGCCAAAATTGCTTTACCAAAACTTGCCTTAGAAACCAGGAGCCCTGTTAATCTAGCATTTGCAGCCTAGGGGAGCAAGTCAAAGCCAAACAGGCTCATCCGACTATTTAATCCTAAAACATATAGCCCCATCTGGCCGCCAAGACTGATTTACCAAAACTTGTCTCAGATACCAGGAACACTGTTAATCTAGCATTTGCAGCCTAGGGGAGCAAAACAAAGCCAAATAGCCTCACCCGACTATTAAATTTTAACTCATTCAGCCACACCTGGAACTCAAAATTGCCTTACCAAAACTTGTCTCAGATACCAGGAACCCTGTTTATCCTTAAAACATATAGCCCCATAGACGCCAAAACTGATTTACCAAAACTTGTCTTAGATACCAGGAACCCTGTTATTCCAGCATTTGCATCCTTGGGGTGCAAGTCAAAGCCAAGCACGCTCACCCGACTATTTAATCTTAAAGCATACAGCCTTACCTAGCTGTCAAAACTGTTTTACCAAAACTTGTCTTAGACTCCAGGAGCCCCGCCTATCTGGCATGTGGAGCCTAGGGGAGCAAGTCAAAGCCAAACAGGCTCACCCGACAATTTAATCTTGAAACATACAGATTAACGTAGCTGCCAAAATTGCTTTACCAAAACTTGCCTTAGAAACCAGGAGCCCTGTTAATCTAGCATTTGCAGCCTAGGGGAGCAAGTCAAAGCCAAACAGGCTCATCCGACTATTTAATCCTAAAACATATAGCCCCATCTGGCCGCCAAGACTGATTTACCAAAACTTGTCTCAGATACCAGGAACACTGTTAATCTAGCATTTGCAGCCTAGGGGAGCAAAACAAAGCCAAATAGCCTCACCCGACTATTAAATTTAAACTCATTCAGCCACACCTGGAACTCAAAATTGCCTTACCAAAACTTGTCTCAGATACCAGGAACCCTGTTAATCCAGCATTTGCATCCTAGGGGCGCAAGTCAAAGCCAAACAGGCTCACCAAACTATTAAATCTTAAGACATATAGCCCCATCTCGAGGCCAAAAATGATTTACCAAAACTTGTCTTAGATACCAGGAGCCCTGTTATTCCAGCATTTGCATCCTAGGGGCGCAAGTCAAAGCCAAACACGCTCAGTTTTAAAGCATACAGCCTTACCTAGCTGTCAAAGCTATTTTACCAAAACTTGTCTTAGATTCCAGGAGCCCCGCCAATCTGGCTTGTGCAGCCTCGTGGAGCAAGTCAAAGTCAAACAGACTCACCCGACTATTTTAACTTAAAACATACAGACTTACGTAGCTGTTAAAACAGTTTTACCAAAACTTTTTTTTAGATTCCAGGAGCCCCGCCAATCTGGCATGTGCCGCCTAGGGGAGAAATTCAAAACCAAACAGGCTCACCCGAGAATTTAATCTTAAAACATACAGCCCCATCTGGCTGCCAAAACTGCTTTACCAAAACTTGCCTTAGAAACCAGGAACCCTGTTAATCTAGCATTTGCAGCCTAGGGGAGCAAAACAAAGCCAAAAAGCCTCACCCGACTATTAAATTTTAACTCATTCAGCCACACCTGGAACTCAAAATTGCCTTACCAAAACTTGTCTCAGATACCAGGAACACTGTTAATGCAGCATTTGCATCCTAGGGGCGCAAGTCAACGCCAAACAGGCTCACCCGACTATTAAATCTTAAAACATATAGCCCCATCTGGCCGCCAAAACTGATTTACCAAAACTTGTCTTAGATACCAGGAACCCTGTTATTCCAGCATTTGCATCCTAGGGGCGCAAGTCAAAGCCAAACACGCTCACCCGACTATTTAATCTTAAAGCATACAGCCTTACCTAGCTGTGAAAACTGTTTTACCAAAACTTGTCTTAGATTCCAGGAGCCCCGCCAATTTTGCATGTGGAGCCTAGGGGAGCAAGTCAAAGCCAAACAGGCTCACCCGACAATTTAATCTTAAAACATACAGACTTACGTAGCTGCCAAAACTGCTTTACCAAAACTTGCCTTAGAAACCAGGAGCCCTGTTAATCTAGCATTTGCAGCCTAGGGAGCAAGTCAAAGCAAAATAGTCTCACCCGACTATTAAATCTTAACACATTCAGCCTCATCTGGAACTCAAAATTGCCTTACCAAAACTTGTTTCAGATACCAGGAACCCTGTTAATCCAGCATTTGCATCCGAGGGGCGCAACTCAAAGCCAAACAGGCTCCACCGACTATTTAATCTTAAAACATACAGTCTTGCCCAGCTGTCAAAACTGTTTTACCAAACCTTGTCTCAGATTCCAGGAGCCAAGCCAATCTGGCATGTGGAGCCTAGGAGAGCAAGTCAAAGCCAATCAGGCTCACCTATCAATTTAATCTTAAAACATACAGACTTACGTAGTTGCCAAAGCTGCTTTACCAAAACTTGTCTCAGATACCAGGAACCCTGTTAATGTTGCATTTGTATCCTAGGGGCGCAAGTCAAAGCCAAACAGGCTCACCCGACTATTAAATCTTAAAACATATAGCCCCATCTGGCCGCCAAAATTGATTTACCAAAACTTGTCTTAGATACCAGGAACCCTGTTATTCCCGCATTTGCATCCTAGGGGCGCAAGTCAAAGCCAAACACGCTCACCCGACTATTTAATCTTAAAGCATACAGCCTTACCTAGCTGTCGAAAGTGTTTTACCAAAACTTGTCTTAGATTCCAGGAGCCCCGCCAATCTGGCATGTGGAGCCTAGGGGAGCAAGTCAAAGCCAAAGAGGCTCACCCGACAATTTAATCTTAAAACATACAGACATACGTAGCTGCCAAAACTGCTTTACGAAAACTTGCCTTAGAAACCAGGAGCCCTGTTAATCTAGCATTTGCAGCCTAGGGGAGCAAGTCAAAGCAAAATAGTCTCACCCGACTATTAAGTCTTAACGCAATTAGCCTCACCTGGAACTCAAAATTGCCTTACCAAAACTTGTTTCAGATACCAGGAACCCTGTTAATCCAGCATTTGCATCCTAGGGGCGCAACTCAAAGCCAAACAGGCTCAACCGACTATTTAATCTTAAAACATACAGCCTTGCCCAGCTGTCAAAACTGTTTTACCAAACCTTGTCTTAGATTCCAGGAGCCAAGCCAATCTGGCATGTGGAGCCTAAGGGAGCAAGTCAAAGCCAAACAGGCTCACCCGACAATTTAATCTTAAAACATACAGACTTACGTAGTTGCCAAAACTTGTCTCAGATACCAGGAACCCTGTTAATGCAGCATTTGCATCCTAGGGGCGCAAGTCAAAGCCAAACAGGCTCTCCCGACTACTAAATCTTAAAACATATAGCCCCATCTGGCCGCCAAAAATGATTTACCAAAACTTGTCTTAGATACCATGAACCCTGTTATTCCAGCATTTGCATCCTAGGGGCGCAAGTCAAAGCCAAACACGCTCACCCGACTATTTAATCTTAAAGCATACAGCCTTACCTAGCTGTCAAAACTGTTTTACTTGTCTTAGATTCCAGGAGCCCCGCCAATCTGGCATGTGGAGCCTAGGGGAGCAAGTCAAAGCCAAACAGGCTCACCCGACAATTTAATTTTAAAACATACAGACTTACGTAGCTGCCAAAACTGCTTTACCAAAACTTGCCTAAGATACCAGGAGCCCTGTTAATCTGGCATTTGCAGCCTAGGGGAGCAAGTCAAAGCAAAATAGTCTCACCCGACTATTAAGTCTTAACACATTCAGCCTCACCTGGAACTCAAAATTGCCTTAACAAAACTTGTTTCAGATACCAGGAACCCTGTTAATCCAGCATTTGCATCCGAGGGGCGCAACTCAAAGCCAAACAGGCTCAACCGACTATTTAATCTTAAAACATACAGTCTTGCCCAGCTGTTAAAACTGTTTTACCAAGCCTTGTCTTAGATTCCAGGAGCCAAGCCAATCTGGCATGTGGAGCCTAAGGGAGCAAGTCAAAGCCAAACAGGCTCACCCGACAATTTAATCTTAAAACATACAGACTTACGTAGTTGCCAAAGCTGTTTTCCAAAACTTGTCTCAGATACCAGGAACCCTGAAGATGCAGCATTTGCAGCCTAGGGGAGCAAGACAAAGCCAAACAGGCTCTCCCGACTATTAAATCTTAAAACATATAGCCCCATCTGGCCGCCAAAAATGATTTACCAAAACTTGTCTTAGATACCAGGAACCCTGTTATTCCAGCATTTGCATCCTAGGGGCGCAAGTCAAAGCCAAACACGCTCACCCGACTATTTAATCTTTAAGCATACAGCCTTACCTAGCTGTCAAAACTGTTTTACCAAAATTTGTCTTAGATTCCAGGAGCACCGCCAATCTGGCATGTGCAGCCTAGTGGAGCAAGTCAAATCCAAACAGGCTCATCCGACTATTAAGTCTTAAAACATTCAGCCTCACCTGGAACTCAAATTTGCCATACCAAAACTTGTTTCAGATACCAGGAAAAATGTTAATCCAGCATTTGCATCTTAGGGGCGCAAGTCAAGGCCAAATAGGCTCAACCGACTATTTGATCTTAAAACATACAGTCTTGCCCAGCTGCCAAAACTGTTTTTCCAAACCTTTTCTTAGATTCCAGGAGCCCCGCCAATCTGGCATGTGGAGCCTAGGGGAGCAAGTCAAAACCAAACAGGCTCACCCGAGAATTTAATCTTAAAACATACAGCCCCATCTGGCTGCCAAAACTGATTTACCAAAACTTGCCTTAGAAACCAGGAGCCCTGTTAATCTAGCATTTGCAGCCTAGGGGAGCAAGTCAAAGCAAAATAGTCTCACCCGACTATTAAGTCTAAACACATTCAGCCTCACCTGGAACTCAGAATTGCCTTACCAAAACTTGTCTCAGATTCCAGGAACCCTGGTTATCCAGCATTTGCATCCTAGGGGCGCAAGTCAAAGCCAAACAGGCTCTCCCGACAATTTAATCTTAAAACATACAGACTTACGTAGCTGCCAAAACTGCTTTACCAAAACTTGCTTTAGAAACCAGGAGCCCTGTTAATCTAGCATTTGCAGCCTAGGGGAGCAAGTCAAAGCAAAATAGTCTCACCCGACTTTTAAGTCTTAACACATTCAGCCTCACCTGGAACTCAAAATTGCCTTACCAAAACTTGTTTCAGATACCAGGAACCCTGTTAATCCAGCATTTGCATCCTAGGGGAGCAAGACAAAGCCAAACAGGCTCAACCGACTATTTAATCTTAAAACATACAGCCTTGCCCAGCTGTCAAAACTGTTTTACCAAACCTTGTCTTAGACTCCAGGAGCCAAGCCAATCTGGCATGTGGAGCCTAAGGGAGCAAGTCAAAGCCAAACAGGCTCACCCGACAATTTAATCTTAAAACATACAGACTTACGTAGTTGCCAAAGCTGCTTTACCAAAACTTGTCTCAGATACCAGGAACCCTGTTAATGCAGCATTTGCATCCTAGGGGCGCAAGTCAAAGCCAAACGGGCTCTCCCGACTACTAAATCTTAAAACATATAGCCCCATCTGGCCGCCAAAAATGATTTACCAAAACTTGTCTTAGATACCATGAACCCTGTTATTCCAGCATTTGCATCCTAGGGGCGCAAGTCAAAGCCAAACACGCTCACCCGGCTATTTAATCTTAAAGCATACATCCTTACCTAGCTGTCAAAACTGTTTTACCAAAACTTGTCTTAGATTCCAGGAGCCCCGCCAATCTGGCATGTGGAGCCTAGGGGAGCAAGTCAAAGCCAAACAGGCTCACCCGACAATTTAATTTTAAAACATACAGACTTACGTAGCTGCCAAAACTGCTTTACCAAAACTTGCCTTAGAAACCAGGAGCCCTGTTAATCTAGCATTTGCAGCCTAGGGGAGCAAGTCAAAGCAAAATAGTCTCACCCGACTATTAATTCTTAACACATTCAGCCTCACCTGGAACTCAAAATTGCCTTACCAAAGCTTGTTTCAGATACCAGGAACCCTGTTAATGCAGCATTTGTATCCTAGGGGCGCAAGTCAAAGCCAAACAGGCTCACCCGACTATTAAATCTTAAAACGTATAGCCCCATCTGGCCGCCAAAATTGATTTACCAAAACTGATCTTAGATACCAGGAACCCTGTTATTCCAGCATTTGCATCCTAGGGGCGCAAGTCAAAGCCAAACACGCTCTTCCGACTATTTAATCTTAAAGCATACAACCTTACCTAGCTGTCAAAACTGTTTAACTAAAACTTGTCTTAGATTCCAGGAGCCCCGCCAATCTGGCATGTGGAGCCTAGGGGAGCAAGTCAAAGCCAAAGAGGCTCACCCGACAATTTAATCTTAAAACATACAGACTTACGTAGCTGCCAAAACTGCTTTACGAAAACTTGCCTTAGAAACCAGGAGCCCTGTTAATCTAGCATTTGCAGCCTAGGGGAGCAAGTCAAAGCAAAATAGTCTCACCCGACTATTAAGTCTTAACGCAATTAGCCTCACCTGGAACTCAAAATTGCCTTACCAAAACTTGTTTCAGATACCAGGAACCCTGTTAATCCAGCATTTGCATCCGAGGGGCGCAACTCAAAGCCAAACAGGCTCAACCTACTATTTAATCTTAAAACATACAGCCTTACCTAGCTGTCAAAACTGTTTTACCAAAACTTGTCTTAGATTCCAGGAGCCCCGCCAATCTGGCATGTGGAGCCTAGGGGAGCAAGTCAAAGCCAAACAGGCTCACCCGACAATTTAATCTTAAAACATACAGACTTACGTAGTTGCCAAAGCTGCTTTACCAAAACTTGTCTCAGATACCAGGAACCCTGTTAATGCAGCATTTGCAGCCTAGGGGCGCAAGTCAAAGCCAAAAGGGCTCTCCCGACTACTAAATCTTAAAACATATAGCCCCATCTGGCCGCCAAAAATGATTTACCAAAACTTGTCTTAGATACCATGAACCCTGTTATTCCAGCATTTGCATCCTAGGGGCGCAAGTCAAAGCCAAACAAGCTCACCCGACTATTTAATCTTAAAGCATACAGCCTTACCTAGCTGTCAAAACTGTTTTACCAAAACTTGTCTTAGATTCCAGGAGCCCCGCCAATCTGGCATGTGGAGCCTAGGGGAGCAAGTCAAAGCCAAACAGGCTCACCCGACAATTTAATTTTAAAACATACAGACTTACGTAGCTGCCAAAACTGCTTTACCAAAACTTGCCTTAGAAACCAGGAGCCCTGTTAATCTAGCATTTGCAGCCTAGGGGAGCAAGTCAAAGCAAAATAGTCTCACCCGACTATTAAGTCTTAACACATTCAGCCTCACCTGGAACTCAAAATTGCCTTACCAAAACTTGTTTCAGATACCAGGAACCCTGTTAATCCAGCATTTGCATCCTAGGGGCGCAACTCAAAGCCAAACAGGCTCAACCAACTATTTAATCTTAAAACATACAGTCTTGCCCAGCTGTCAAAACTGTTTTACCAAGCCTTGTCTTAGATTCCAGGAGCCAAGCCAATCTGGCATGTGGAGCATAGGAGAGCAAGTCAAAGCCAATCAGGCTCACCCATCAATTTAATCTTAAAACATACAGACTTACGTAGTTGCCAAAGCTGCTTTACCAAAACTTGTCTCAGATACCAGGAACCCTGTTAATGCAGCATTTGTATCCCAGGGGCGCAAGTCAAAGCCAAACAGGCTCACCCGACTATTAAATCTTAAAACATATAGCCCCATCTGGCCGCCAAAATTGATTTACCAAAACTGATCTTAGATACCAGGAACCCTGTTATTCCCTCATTTGCATCCTAGGGGCGCAAGTCAAAGCCAAACACGCTCACCCGACTATTTAATCTTAAAGCATACAGCCTTACCTAGCTGTCAAAACTGTTTTACCAAAACTTGTCTTAGATTCCAGGAGCCCCGCCAATCTGGCATGTGGAGCCTAGGGGAGCAAGTCAAAGCCAAAGAGGCTCACCCGACAATTTAATCTTAAAACATACAGACTTACGTAGCTGCCAAAACTGCTTTACGAAAACTTGCCTTAGAAACCAGGAGCCCTGTTAATCTAGCATTTGCAGCCTAGGGAAGCAAGTCAAAGCAAAATAGTCTCACCCGACTATTAAGTCTTAACGCAATTAGCCTCACCTGGAACTCAAAATTGCCTTACCAAAACTTGTTTCAGATACCAGGAACCCTGTTAATCCAGCATTTGCATCCGAGGGGCGCAACTCAAAGCCAAACAGGCTCAACCGACTATTTAATCTTAAAACATACAGCCTTGCCCAGCTGTCAAAACTGTTTTAACAAACCTTGTCTTAGATTCCAGGAGTCAAGCCAATCTGGCATGTGGAGCCCAAGGGAGCAAGTCAAAGCCAAACAGGCTCACCCGACAATTTAATCTTAAAACATACAGACTTACGTAGTTGCCAAAGCTGCTTTACCAAAACTTGTCTCAGATACCAGGAACCCTGTTAATGCAGCATTTGCATCCTAGGGGCGCAAGTCAAAGCCAAACAGGCTCTCCCGACTACTAAATCTTAAAACATATAGCCCCATCTGGCCGCCAAAAATGATTTACCAAAACTTGTCTTAGATACCATGAACCCTGTTATTCCAGCATTTGCATCCTAGGGGCGCAAGTCAAAGCCAAACACGCTCACCCGACTATTTAATCTTAAAGCATACAGCCTTACCTAGCTGTCAAAACTGTTTTACCAAAACTTGTCTTAGATTCCAGGAGCCCCGCCAATCTGGCATGTGGAGCCTAGGGGAGCAAGTCAAAGCCAAACAGGCTCACCCGACAATTTAATTTTAAAACATACAGACTTACGTAGCTGCCAAAACTGCTTTACCAAAACTTGCCTAAGATACCAGGAGCCCTGTTAATCTGCCATTTGCAGCCTAGGGGAGCAAGTCAAAGCAAAATAGTCTCACCCGACTATTAAGTCTAAACACATTCAGCCTCACCTGGAACTCAAAATTGCCTTACGAAAACTTGTTTCAGATACCAGGAACCCTGTTAATCCAGCATTTGCATCCGAGGGGCGCAACTCAAAGCCAAACAGGCTCAACCGACTATTTAATCTTAAAACATACAGCCTTGCCCAGCTGTCAAAACTGTTTTACCAAACCTTGTCTTAGATTCCAGGAGCCAAGCCAATCTGGCATGTGGAGCCTAAGGGAGCAAGTCAAAGCCAAACAGGCTCACCCGACAATTTAATCTTAAAACATACAGACTTACGTTGTTGCCAAAGCTGCTTTACCAAAACTTGTCTCAGATACCAGGAACCCTGTTAATGCAGCATTTGCATCCTAGGGGAGCAAGTCAAAGCAAAATAGTCTCACCCGACTATTAATTCTTAACACATTCAGCCTCACCTGGAACTCAAAATTGCCTTACCAAAGCTTGTTTCAGATACCAGGAACCCTGTTAATGCAGCATTTGTATCCTAGGGGCGCAAGTCAAAGCCAAACAGGCTCACCCGACTATTAAATCTTAAAACGTATAGCCCCATCTGGCCGCCAAAATTGATTTACCAAAACTGATCTTAGATACCAGGAACCCTGTTATTCCAGCATTTGCATCCTAGGGGCGCAAGTCAAAGCCAAACACGCTCTTCCGACTATTTAATCTTAAAGCATACAACCTTACCTAGCTGTCAAAACTGTTTAACTAAAACTTGTCTTAGATTCCAGGAGCCCCGCCAATCTGGCATGTGGAGCCTAGGGGAGCAAGTTAAAGCCAAAGAGGCTCACCCGACAATTTAATCTTAAAACATACAGACTTACGTAGCTGCCAAAACTGCTTTACGAAAACTTGCCTTAGAAACCAGGAGCCCTGTTAATCTAGCATTTGCAGCCTAGGGGAGCAAGTCAAAGCAAAATAGTCTCACCCGACTATTAAGTCTTAACGCAATTAGCCTCACCTGGAACTCAAAATTGCCTTACCAAAACTTGTTTCAGATACCAGGAACCCTGTTAATCCAGCATTTGCATCCGAGGGGCGCAACTCAAAGCCAAACAGGCTCAACCTACTATTTAATCTTAAAACATACAGCCTTACCTAGCTGTCAAAACTGTTTTACCAAAACTTGTCTTAGATTCCAGGAGCCCCGCCAATCTGGCATGTGGAGCCTAGGGAGCAAGTCAAAGCCAAACAGGCTCACCCGACAATTTAATCTTAAAACATACAGACTTACGTAGTTGCCAAAGCTGCTTTACCAAAACTTGTCTCAGATACCAGGAACCCTGTTAATGCAGCATTTGCAGCCTAGGGGCGCAAGTCAAAGCCAAAAGGGCTCTCCCGACTACTAAATCTTAAAACATATAGCCCCATCTGGCCGCCAAAAATGATTTACCAAAACTTGTCTTAGATACCATGAACCCTGTTATTCCAGCATTTGCATCCTAGGGGCGCAAGTCAAAGCCAAACACGCTCACCCGACTATTTAATCTTAAAGCATACAGCCTTACCTAGCTGTCAAAACTGTTTTACCAAAACTTGTCTTAGATTCCAGGAGCCCCGCCAATCTGGCATGTGGAGCCTAGGGGAGCAAGTCAAAGCCAAACAGGCTCACCCGACAATTTAATTTTAAAACATACAGACTTACGTAGCTGCCAAAACTGCTTTACCAAAACTTGCCTTAGAAACCAGGAGCCCTGTTAATCTAGCATTTGCAGCCTAGGGGAGCAAGTCAAAGCAAAATAGTCTCACCCGACTATTAAGTCTTAACACATTCAGCCTCACCTGGAACTCAAAATTGCCTTACCAAAACTTGTTTCAGATACCAGGAACCCTGTTAATCCAGCATTTGCATCCTAGGGGCGCAACTCAAAGCCAAACAGGCTCAACCAACTATTTAATCTTAAAACATACAGTCTTGCCCAGCTGTCAAAACTGTTTTACCAAGCCTTGTCTTAGATTCCAGGAGCCAAGCCAATCTGGCATGTGGAGCATAGGAGAGCAAGTCAAAGCCAATCAGGCTCACCCATCAATTTAATCTTAAAACATACAGACTTACGTAGTTGCCAAAGCTGCTTTACCAAAACTTGTCTCAGATACCAGGAACCCTGTTAATGCAGCATTTGTATCCCAGGGGCGCAAGTCAAAGCCAAACAGGCTCACCCGACTATTAAATCTTAAAACATATAGCCCCATCTGGCCGCCAAAATTGATTTACCAAAACTGATCTTAGATACCAGGAACCCTGTTATTCCCTCATTTGCATCCTAGGGGCGCAAGTCAAAGCCAAACACGCTCACCCGACTATTTAATCTTAAAGCATACAGCCTTACCTAGCTGTCAAAACTGTTTTACCAAAACTTGTCTTAGATTCCAGGAGCCCCGCCAATCTGGCATGTGGAGCCTAGGGGAGCAAGTCAAAGCCAAAGAGGCTCACCCGACAATTTAATCTTAAAACATACAGACTTACGTAGCTGCCAAAACTGCTTTACGAAAACTTGCCTTAGAAACCAGGAGCCCTGTTAATCTAGCATTTGCAGCCTAGGGAAGCAAGTCAAAGCAAAATAGTCTCACCCGACTATTAAGTCTTAACGCAATTAGCCTCACCTGGAACTCAAAATTGCCTTACCAAAACTTGTTTCAGATACCAGGAACCCTGTTAATCCAGCATTTGCATCCGAGGGGCGCAACTCAAAGCCAAACAGGCTCAACCGACTATTTAATCTTAAAACATACAGCCTTGCCCAGCTGTCAAAACTGTTTTAACAAACCTTGTCTTAGATTCCAGGAGTCAAGCCAATCTGGCATGTGGAGCCCAAGGGAGCAAGTCAAAGCCAAACAGGCTCACCCGACAATTTAATCTTAAAACATACAGACTTACGTAGTTGCCAAAGCTGCTTTACCAAAACTTGTCTCAGATACCAGGAACCCTGTTAATGCAGCATTTGCATCCTAGGGGCGCAAGTCAAAGCCAAACAGGCTCTCCCGACTACTAAATCTTAAAACATATAGCCCCATCTGGCCGCCAAAAATGATTTACCAAAACTTGTCTTAGATACCATGAACCCTGTTATTCCAGCATTTGCATCCTAGGGGCGCAAGTCAAAGCCAAACACGCTCACCCGACTATTTAATCTTAAAGCATACAGCCTTACCTAGCTGTCAAAACTGTTTTACCAAAACTTGTCTTAGATTCCAGGAGCCCCGCCAATCTGGCATGTGGAGCCTAGGGGAGCAAGTCAAAGCCAAACAGGCTCACCCGACAATTTAATTTTAAAACATACAGACTTACGTAGCTGCCAAAACTGCTTTACCAAAACTTGCCTAAGATACCAGGAGCCCTGTTAATCTGCCATTTGCAGCCTAGGGGAGCAAGTCAAAGCAAAATAGTCTCACCCGACTATTAAGTCTAAACACATTCAGCCTCACCTGGAACTCAAAATTGCCTTACGAAAACTTGTTTCAGATACCAGGAACCCTGTTAATCCAGCATTTGCATCCGAGGGGCGCAACTCAAAGCCAAACAGGCTCAACCGACTATTTAATCTTAAAACATACAGCCTTGCCCAGCTGTCAAAACTGTTTTACCAAACCTTGTCTTAGATTCCAGGAGCCAAGCCAATCTGGCATGTGGAGCCTAAGGGAGCAAGTCAAAGCCAAACAGGCTCACCCGACAATTTAATCTTAAAACATACAGACTTACGTTGTTGCCAAAGCTGCTTTACCAAAACTTGTCTCAGATACCAGGAACCCTGTTAATGCAGCATTTGCATCCTAGGGGCGCAAGTCAAAGCCAAACAGGCTCTCCCGACTACTAAATCTTAAAACATATAGCCCCATCTGGCCGCCAAAAATGATTTACCAAAACTTGTCTTAGATACCATGAACCCTGTTATTCCAGCATTTGCATCCTAGGGGCGCAAGTCAAAGCGAAACACGCTCACCCGACTATTTAATCTTAAAGCATACAGCCTTACCTAGCTGTCAAAACTGTTTTACCAAAACTTGTCTTAGATTCCAGGAGCCCCGCCAATCTGGCATGTGGAGCCTAGGGGAGCAAGTCAAAGCCAAACAGGCTCAACCGACTATTTAATCTTAAAACATACAGACTTACGTAGTTGCCAAAGCTGTTTTCCAAAACTTGTCTCAGATACCAGGAACCCTGAAGATGCAGCATTTGCAGCCTAGGGGAGCAAGACAAGGCCAAACAGGCTCTCCCGACTATTAAATCTTAAAACATATAGCCCCATCTGGCCGCCAAAAATGATTTACCAAAACTTGTCTTAGATACCAGGAACCCTGTTATTCCAGCATTTGCATCCTAGGGGCGCAAGTCAAAGCCAAACACGCTCACCCGACTATTTAATCTTAAAGCATACAGCCTTACCTAGCTGTCAAAACTGTTTTACCAAAATTTGTCTTAGATTCCAGGAGCACCGCCAATCTGGCATGTGCAGCCTAGTGGAGCAAGTCAAAGCCAAACAGGCTCATCCGACTATTAAGTCTTAAAACATTCAGCCTCACCTGGAACTCAAAATTGCCATACCAAAACTTGTTTCAGATACCAGGAACCCTATTAATCCAGCATTTGCATCCTAGGGGCGCAAGTCAAGGCCAAATAGGCTCAACCGACTATTTAATCTTAAAACATACAGTCTTGCCCAGCTGCCAAAACTGTTTTTCCAAACCTTGTCTTAGATTCCAGGAGCCCCGCCAATCTGCCATGTGGAGCCTAGGGGAGCAAGTCAAAACCAAACAGGCTCACCCGAGAATTTAATCTTAAAACATACAGCCCCATCTGGCTGCCAAAACTGCTTTAGCAAAACTTGCCTTAGAATCCAGGAGCCCTGTTAATCTAGCATTTGCAGCCTAGGGGAGCAAGTCAAAGCAAAATAGTCTGAACACATTCAGCCTCACCTGGAACTCAGAATTGCCTTACCAAAACTTGTCTCAGATTCCAGGAACCCTGGTTATCCAGCATTTGCATCCTAGGGGCGCAAGTCAAAGCCAAACAGGCTCTCCCGAAAATTTAATCTTAAAACTTACAGACTTACGTAGCTGCCAAAACTGCTTTACCAAAACTTGCCCTAGAAACCAGGAGCCCTGTTAATCTGCCATTTGCAGCCTAGGGGAGCAAGTCAAACCAAAATAGTCTCACCCGACTATTAAGTCTAAACACATTCAGCCTCACCTGGAACTCAAAATTGCCTTACGAAAACTTGTTTCAGATACCAGGAACCCTGTTAATCCAGCATTTGCATCCGAGGGGCGCAACTCAAAGCCAAACAGGCTCAACCGACTATTTAATCTTAAAACATACAGCCTTGCCCAGCTGTCAAAACTGTTTTACCAAACCTTGTCTTAGATTCCAGGAGCCAAGCCAATCTGGCATGTGGAGCCTAAGGGAGCAAGTCAAAGCCAAACAGGCTCACCCGACAATTTAATCTTAAAACATACAGACTTACGTTGTTGCCAAAGCTGCTTTACCAAAACTTGTCTCAGATACCAGGAACCCTGTTAATGCAGCATTTGCATCCTAGGGGCGCAAGTCAAAGCCAAACAGGCTCTCCCGACTACTAAATCTTAAAACATATAGCCCCATCTGGCCGCCAAAAATGATTTACCAAAACTTGTCTTAGATACCATGAACCCTGTTATTCCAGCATTTGCATCCTAGGGGCGCAAGTCAAAGCGAAACACGCTCACCCGACTATTTAATCTTAAATCATACAGCCTTACCTAGCTGTCAAAACTGTTTTACCAAAACTTGTCTTAGATTCCAGGAGCCCCGCCAATCTGGCATGTGGAGCCTAGGGGAGCAAGTCAAAGCCAAACAGGCTCAACCGACTATTTAATCTTAAAACATACAGACTTACGTAGTTGCCAAAGCTGTTTTCCAAAACTTGTCTCAGATACCAGGAACCCTGAAGATGCAGCATTTGCAGCCTAGGGGAGAAAGACAAAGCCAAACAGGCTCTCCCGACTATTAAATCTTAAAACATATAGCCCCATCTGGCCGCCAAAAATGATTTACCAAAACTTGTCTTAGATACCAGGAACCCTGTTATTCCAGCATTTGCATCCTAGGGGCGCAAGTCAAAGCCAAACACGCTCACCCGACTATTTAATCTTAAAGCATACAGCCTTACCTAGCTGTCAAAACTGTTTTACCAAAATTTGTCTTAGATTCCAGGAGCACCGCCAATCTGGCATGTGCAGCCTAGTGGAGCAAGTCAAAGCCAAACAGGCTCATCCGACTATTAAGTCTTAAAAGATTCAGCCTCACCTGGAACTCAAAACTGCCATACCAAAACTTGTTTCAGATACCAGGAAAAATGTTAATCCAGCATTTGCATCTTAGGGGCGCAAGTCAAGGCCAAATAGGCTCAACCGACTATTTGATCTTAAAACATACAGTCTTGCCCAGCTGCCAAAACTGTTTTTCCAAACCTTTTCTTAGATTCCAGGAGCCCCGCCAATCTGGCATGTGGAGCCTAGGGGAGCAAGTCAAAACCAAACAGGCTCACCCGAGAATTTAATCTTAAAACATACAGCCCCATCTGGCTGCCAAAACTGATTTACCAAAACTTGCCTTAGAAACCAGGAGCCCTGTTAATCTAGCATTTGCAGCCTAGGGGAGCAAGTCAAAGCAAAATAGTCTCACCCGACTATTAAGTCTGAACACATTCAGCCTCACCTGGAACTCAGAATTGCCTTACCAAAACTTGTCTCAGATTCCAGGAACCCTGGTTATCCAGCATTTGCATCCTAGGGGCGCAACAATTCCAGGAGCCCCGCCAATCTGGCATGTGGAGCCTAGGGGAGCAAGTCAAAGCCAAACAGGCTCAACCGACTATTTAATCTTAAAACATACAGACTTACGTAGTTGCCAAAGCTGTTTTCCAAAACTTGTCTCAGATACCAGGAACCCTGAAGATGCAGCATTTGCAGCCTAGGGGAGCAAGACAAGGCCAAACAGGCTCTCCCGACTATTAAATCTTAAAACATATAGCCCCATCTGGCCGCCAAAAATGATTTACCAAAACTTGTCTTAGATACCAGGAACCCTGTTATTCCAGCATTTGCATCCTAGGGGCGCAAGTCAAAGCCAAACACGCTCACCCGACTATTTAATCTTAAAGCATACAGCCTTACCTAGCTGTCAAAACTGTTTTACCAAAATTTGTCTTAGATTCCAGGAGCACCGCCAATCTGGCATGTGCAGCCTAGTGGAGCAAGTCAAAGCCAAACAGGCTCATCCGACTATTAAGTCTTAAAACATTCAGCCTCACCTGGAACTCAAAATTGCCATACCAAAACTTGTTTCAGATACCAGGAACCCTATTAATCCAGCATTTGCATCCTAGGGGCGCAAGTCAAGGCCAAATAGGCTCAACCGACTATTTAATCTTAAAACATACAGTCTTGCCCAGCTGCCAAAACTGTTTTTCCAAACCTTGTCTTAGATTCCAGGAGCCCCGCCAATCTGCCATGTGGAGCCTAGGGGAGCAAGTCAAAACCAAACAGGCTCACCCGAGAATTTAATCTTAAAACATACAGCCCCATCTGGCTGCCAAAACTGCTTTAGCAAAACTTGCCTTAGAATCCAGGAGCCCTGTTAATCTAGCATTTGCAGCCTAGGGGAGCAAGTCAAAGCAAAATAGTCTGAACACATTCAGCCTCACCTGGAACTCAGAATTGCCTTACCAAAACTTGTCTCAGATTCCAGGAACCCTGGTTATCCAGCATTTGCATCCTAGGGGCGCAAGTCAAAGCCAAACAGGCTCTCCCGAAAATTTAATCTTAAAACTTACAGACTTACGTAGCTGCCAAAACTGCTTTACCAAAACTTGCCCTAGAAACCAGGAGCCCTGTTAATCTAGCATTTGCAGCCTAGGGGAGCAAGTCAAACCAAAATAGTCTCACCCGACTATTAAGTCTTAACACATTCAGCCTCACCTGGAACTCAAAATTGCCTTACCAAAACTTGTTTCAGATACCAGGAACCCTGTTAATCCAGCATTTGCATCCTAGGGGCGCAACTCAAAGCCAAACAGGCTCAACCGACTATTTAATCTAAAAACATACAGTCTTACCCTGCTGTCAAAACTGTTTTACCAAACCTTGTCTTAGATTCCAGGAGCCAAGCCAATCTGGCATGTGGAGCCTAAGGGAGCAAGTCAAAGCCAAACAGGCTCACCCGACAATTTAATCTTAAAACATACAGACTTACGTAGTTGACAAAGCTGCTTACCAAAACTTGTCTCAGCTACCAGGAACCCTGTTAATGCAGCATTTGCATCCTAGGGGCGCAAGTCAAAGCCAAACAGGCTCTCCCGACTATTAAATCTTAAAACATATAGCCCCATCTGGCCGCAAAATTGATTTACCAAAACTTGATTTAGATACCAGGAACCCTGTTATTCCAGCATTTGCATCCTAAGGGCGCAAGTCAAAGCCAAACACGCTCACCCGACTATTTAAACTTAAAGCATACAGCCTTACCTAGCTGTCAAAACTGTTTTACCAAAACTTGTCTTAGATTCCAGGAGCCCCGCCAATCTGGCATGTGGAGCCTAGGGGAGCAAGTCAAAGCCAAACAGGCTCACCCGACAATTTAATTTGAAAACATACAGACTTACGTAGCTGCCAAAACTGCTTTACCAAAACTTGCCTAAGATACCAGGAGCCCTGTTAATCTGCCATTTGCAGCCTAGGGGAGCAAGTCAAAGCAAAATAGTCTCACCCGACTATTAAGTCTTAACACATTCAGCCTCACCTGGAACACAAAATTGCCTTACCAAAACTTGTTGCAGATACCAGGAACCCTGTTAATCCAGCATTTGCATCCTAGGGGCGCAACTCAAAGCCAAACAGGCTCAACCGACTATTTAATCTAAAAACATACCGTCTTGCCCAGCTGTCAAAACTGTTTTACCAAAACTTGTCTTAGATTCCAGGAGCACCGCCAATCTGGCATGTGCAGCCTAGTGGAGCAAGTCAAAGCAAAATAGTCTCACCCAACTATTAAGTCTTAACACATTCAGCCTCACCTGGAACTCAAAATTGCCATACCAAAACTTGTTTCAGATACCAGGAACCCTATTAATCCAGCATTTGCATCCTAGGGGCGCAAGTCAAAGCAAAATAGTCTCACCCGACTATTAAGTATGAACACATTCAGCCTCACCTGTAACTCAAAATTACCTTACCAAAACTTGGCTCACATACCAGGAACCCTGTAAATCCAGCATTTGCATCCGAGGGGCGCAACTCAAAGCCAAACAGGCTCAACCGACTATTTAAGCTTAAAACATACAGCCTTGCCCAGCTGTCAAAACTGTTTTACCAAACCTTGTCTTAGATTCCAGGAGCCAAGCCAATCTGGCATGTGGAGCCTATGGGAGCAAGTCAAAGCCAAACAGGCTCTCCCGACAATTTAATCTTAAAACTTACAGACTTACGTAGCTGCCAAAACTGCTTTACCAAAACTTGCCTTAGAAACCAGGAGCCCTGTTAATCTAGCATTTGCAGCCTAGGGGAGCAAGTCAAACCAAAATAGTCTCACCCGACTATTAAAACTTAACACATTCAGCCTCACCTGGAACTCAAAATTGCCTTACCAAAACTTGTTTCAGATACCAGGAACCCTGTTAATCCAGCATTTGCATCCGAGGGGCGCAACTCAAAGCCAAACAGGCTCAACCGACTATTTAAGCTTAAAACATACAGCCTTGCCCAGCTGTCAAAACTGTTTTACCAAACCTTGTCTTAGATTCCAGGAGCCAAGCCAATCTGGCATGTGGAGCCTATGGGAGCAAGTCAAAGCCAAACAGGCTCACCCGACAATTTAATCTTAAAACATACAGACTTACGTAGTTGCCAAAGCTGCTTTACCAAAACTTGTCTCAGATACCAGAAACCCTGTTAATGCAGCATTTGCATCCTAGGGGCGCAAGTCAAAGCCAAACAGGCTCTCCCGACTATTAAATCTTAAAACATATAGCCCCATCTGGCCGCAAAATTGATTTACCAAAACTTGTCTTAGATACCAGGAACCCTGTTATTCCAGCATTTGCATCCTAAGGGCGCAAGTCAAAGCCAAACACGCTCACCCGACTATTTAAACTTAAAGCATACAGCCTTACCTAGCTGTCAAAACTGTTTTACCAAAACTTGTCTTAGATTCCAGGAGCACCGCCAATCTGGCATGTGCAGCCTAGTGGAGCAAGTCAAAGCAAAATAGTCTCACCCAACTATTAAGTCTTAACACATTCAGCCTCACCTGGAACTCAAAATTGCCATACCAAAACTTGTTTCAGATACCAGGAACCCTATTAATCCAGCATTTGCATCCTAGGGGCGCAAGTCAAAGCAAAATAGTCTCACCCGACTATTAAGTATGAACACATTCAGCCTCACCTGTAACTCAAAATTACCTTACCAAAACTTGGCTCACATACCAGGAACCCTGTAAATCCAGCATTTGCATCCGAGGGGCGCAACTCAAAGCCAAACAGGCTCAACCGACTATTTAAGCTTAAAACATACAGCCTTGCCCAGCTGTCAAAACTGTTTTACCAAACCTTGTCTTAGATTCCAGGAGCCAAGCCAATCTGGCATGTGGAGCCTATGGGAGCAAGTCAAAGCCAAACAGGCTCTCCCGACAATTTAATCTTAAAACTTACAGACTTACGTAGCTGCCAAAACTGCTTTACCAAAACTTGCCTTAGAAACCAGGAGCCCTGTTAATCTAGCATTTGCAGCCTAGGGAGCAAGTCAAACCAAAATAGTCTCACCCGACTATTAAAACTTAACACATTCAGCCTCACCTGGAACTCAAAATTGCCTTACCAAAACTTGTTTCAGATACCAGGAACCCTGTTAATCCAGCATTTGCATCCGAGGGGCGCAACTCAAAGCCAAACAGGCTCAACCGACTATTTAAGCTTAAAACATACAGCCTTGCCCAGCTGTCAAAACTGTTTTACCAAACCTTGTCTTAGATTCCAGGAGCCAAGCCAATCTGGCATGTGGAGCCTATGGGAGCAAGTCAAAGCCAAACAGGCTCACCCGACAATTTAATCTTAAAACATACAGACTTACGTAGTTGCCAAAGCTGCTTTACCAAAACTTGTCTCAGATAACAGAAACCCTGTTAATGCAGCATTTGCATCCTAGGGGCGCAAGTCAAAGCCAAACAGGCTCTCCCGACTACTAAATCTTAAAACATATAGCCCCATCTGGCCGCCAAAAATGATTTACCAAAACTTGTCTTAGATACCATCAACCCTGTTATTCCAGCATTTGCATCCTAGGGGCGCAAGTCAAAGCCAAACACGCTCACCCGACTATTTAATCTTAAAGCATACAGCCTTACCTAGCTGTCAAAACTGTTTTACCAAAACTTGTCTTAGATTCCAGGAGCCCCGCCAATCTGGCATGTGGAGCCTAGGGGAGCAAGTCAAAGCCAAACAGGCTCACCCGACAATTTAATTTTAAAACATACAGACTTACGTAGCTGCCAAAACTGCTTTACCAAAACTTGCCTAAGATACCAGGAGCCCTGTTAATCTGCCATTTGCAGCCTAGGGGAGCAAGTCAAAGCAAAATAGTCTCACCCGACTATTAAGTCTTAACACATTCAGCCTCACCTGGAACTCAAAATTGCCTTACGAAAACTTGTTTCAGATACCAGGAACCCTTTTAATCCAGCATTTGCATCCGAGGGGCGCAACTCAAAGCCAAACAGGCTCAACCGACTATTTAATCTTAAAACATACAGCCTTGCCCAGCTGTCAAAACTGTTTTACCAAACCTTGTCTTAGATTCCAGGAGCCAAGCCAATCTGGCATGTGGAGCCTAAGGGAGCAAGTCAAAGCCAAACAGGCTCACCCGACAATTTAATCTTAAAACATACAGACTTACGTTGTTGCCAAAGCTGCTTTACCAAAACTTGTCTCAGATACCAGGAACCCTGTTAATGCAGCATTTGCATCCTAGGGGCGCAAGTCAAAGCCAAACAGGCTCTCCCGACTACTAAATCTTAAAACATATAGCCCCATCTGGCCGCCAAAAATGATTTACCAAAACTTGTCTTAGATACCATGAACCCTGTTATTCCAGCATTTGCATCCTAGGGGCGCAAGTCAAAGCCAAACACGCTCACCCGACTATTTAATCTTAAAGCATACAGCCTTACCTAGCTGTCAAAACTGTTTTACCAAAACTTGTCTTAGATTCCAGGAGCCCCGCCAATCTGGCATGTGGAGCCTAGGGGAGCAAGTCAAAGCCAAACAGGCTCAACCGACTATTTAATCTTAAAACATACAGACTAACGTAGTTGCCAAAGCTGTTTTCCAAAACTTGTCTCAGATACCAGGAACCCTGAAGATGCAGCATTTGCAGCCCAGGGGAGCAAGACAAAGCCAAACAGGCTCTCCCGACTATTAAATCTTAAAACATATAGCCCCATCTGGCCGCCAAAAATGATTTACCAAAACTTGTCTTAGATACCAGGAACCCTGTTATTCCAGCATTTGCATCCTAGGGGCGCAAGTCAAAGCCAAACACGCTCACCCGACTATTTAATCTTAAAGCATACAGCCTTACCTAGCTGTCAAAACTGTTTTACCAAAATTTGTCTTAGATTCCAGGAGCACCGCCAATCTGGCATGTGCAGCCTAGTGGAGCAAGTCAAAGCCAAACAGGCTCATCCGACTATTAAGTCTTAAAACATTCAGCCTCACCTGGAACTCAAAATTGCCATACCAAAACTTGTTTCAGATACCAGGAACCCTATTAATCCAGCATTTGCATCCTAGGGGCGCAAGTCAAGGCCAAATAGGCTCAACCGACTATTTAATCTTAAAACATACAGTCTTGCCCAGCTGCCAAAACTGTTTTTCCAAACCTTGTCTTAGATTCCAGGAGCCCCGCCAATCTGCCATGTGGAGCCTAGGGGAGCAAGTCAAAACCAAACAGGCTCACCCGAGAATTTAATCTTAAAACATACAGCCCCATCTGGCTGCCAAAACTGCTTTAGCAAAACTTGCCTTAGAATCCAGGAGCCCTGTTAATCTAGCATTTGCAGCCTAGGGGAGCAAGTCAAAGCAAAATAGTCTCACCCGACTATTAAGTCTGAACACATTCAGCCTCACCTGGAACTCAGAATTGCCTTACCAAAACTTGTCTCAGATTCCAGGAACCCTGGTTATCCAGCATTTGCATCCTAGGGGCGCAAGTCAAAGCCAAACAGGCTCTCCCGACAATTTAATCTTAAAACTTACAGACTTACGTAGCTGCCAAAACTGCTTTACCAAAACTAGCCCTAGAAACCAGGAGCCCTGTTAATCTAGCATTTGCAGCCTAGGGGAGCAAGTCAAACCAAAATAGTCTCACCCGACTATTAAGTCTTAACACATTCAGCCTCACCTGGAACTCAAAATTGCCTTACCAAAACTTGTTTCAGATACCAGGAACCCTGTTAATCCAGCATTTGCATCCTAGGGGCGCAACTCAAAGCCAAACAGGCTCAACCGACTATTTAATCTAAAAACATACGGTCTTACCCTGCTGTCAAAACTGTTTTACCAAACCTTGTCTTAGATTCCAGGAGCCAAGCCAATCTGGCATGTGGAGCCTAAGGGAGCAAGTCAAAGCCAAACAGGCTCACCCGACAATTTAATCTTAAAACATACAGACTTACGTAGTTGCCAAAGCTGCTTTACCAAAACTTGTCTCAGCTACCAGGAACCCTGTTAATGCAGCATTTGCATCCTAGGGGCGCAAGTCAAAGCCAAACAGGCTCTCCCGACTATTAAATCTTAAAACATATAGCCCCATCTGGCCGCAAAATTGATTTACCAAAACTTGTCTTAGATACCAGGAACCCTGTTATTCCAGCATTTGCATCCTAAGGGCGCAAGTCAAAGCCAAACACGCTCACCCGACTATTTAAACTTAAAGCATACAGCCTTACCTAGCTGTCAAAACTGTTTTACCAAAACTTGTCTTAGATTCCAGGAGCCCCGCCAATCTGGCATGTGGAGCCTAGGGGAGCAAGTCAAAGCCAAACAGGCTCACCCGACAGTTTAATCTTAAAACATACAGACTTACGTAGCTGCCAAAACTGCTTTACCAAAACTTGCCTTAGAAACCAGGAGCCCTGTTAATCTAGCATTTGCAGCCTAGGGGAGCACGTCAAAGCAAAATAGTCTCACCCGACTATTAAGTATGAACACATTCAGCCTCACCTGGAACTCAGAATTGCCTTACCAAAACTTGTCTCAGATTCCAGGAACCCTGGTTATCCAGCATTTGCATCCTAGGGGCGCAAGTCAAAGCCAAACAGGCTCTCCCGACAATTTAATCTTAAAACTTACAGACTTACGTAGCTGCCAAAACTGCTTTACCAAAACTTGCCTTAGAAACCAGGAGCCCTGTTAATCTAGCATTTGCAGCCTAGGGGAGCAAGTCAAACCAAAATAGTCTCACCCGACTATTAAGTCTTAACACATTCAGCCTCACCTGGAACACAAAATTGCCGTACCAAAACTTGTTGCAGATACCAGGAACCCTGTTAATCCAGCATTTGCATCCTAGGGGCGCAACTCAAAGCCAAACAGGCTCAACCGACTATTTAATCTAAAAACATACAGTCTTGCCCAGCTGTCAAAACTGTTTTACCAAACCTTGTCTTAGATTCCAGGAGCCAAGCCAATCTGGCATGTGGAGCCTAAGGGAGCAAGTCAAAGCCAAACAGGCTCACCCGACAATTTAATCTTAAAACATACAGACTTAAGTAGTTGCCAAAGCTGCTTTACCAAAACTTGTCTCAGATACCAGGAACCCTGTTAATGCAGCATTTGCATCCTAGGGGCGCAAGTCATAGCCAAACAGGCTCTCCCGACTATTAAATCTTAAAACATATAGCCCCATCTGGCCGCAAAATTGATTTACCAAAACTTGTCTTAGATACCAGGAACCCTGTTATTCCAGCATTTGCATCCTAAGGGCGCAAGTCAAAGCCAAACACGCTCACCCGACTATTTAAACTTAAAGCATACAGCCTTACCTAGCTGTCAAAACTGTTTTACCAAAACTTGTCTTAGATTCCAGGAGCACCGCCAATCTGGCATGTGCAGCCTAGTGGAGCAAGTCAAAGCAAAATAGTCTCACCCAACTATTAAGTCTTAACACATTCAGCCTCACCTGGAACTCAAAATTGCCATACCAAAACTTGTTTCAGATACCAGGAACCCTATTAATCCAGCATTTGCATCCTAGGGGCGCAAGTCAAAGCAAAATAGTCTCACCCGACTATTAAGTATGAACACATTCAGCCTCACCTGGAACTCAGAATTGCCTTACCAAAACTTGTCTCAGATTCCAGGAACCCTGGTTATCCAGCATTTGCATCCTAGGGGCGCAAGTCAAAGCCAAACAGGCTCTCCCGACAATTTAATCTTAAAACTTACAGACTTACGTAGCTGCCAAAACTGCTTTACCAAAACTTGCCTTAGAAACCAGGAGCCCTGTTAATCTAGCATTTGCAGCCTAGGGGAGCAAGTCAAACCAAAATAGTCTCACCCGACTATTAACTCTTAACACATTCAGCCTCACCTGGAACTCAAAATTGCCTTACGAAAACTTGTTTCAGATACCAGGAACCCTTTTAATCCAGCATTTGCATCCGAGGGGCGCAACTCAAAGCCAAACAGGCTCAACCGACTATTTAATCTTAAAACATACAGCCTTGCCCAGCTGTCAAAACTGTTTTACCAAACCTTGTCTTAGATTCCAGGAGCCAAGCCAATCTGGCATGTGGAGCCTAAGGGAGCAAGTCAAAGCCAAACAGGCTCACCCGACAATTTAATCTTAAAACATACAGATTTACGTTGTTGCCAAAGCTGCTTTACCAAAACTTGTCTCAGATACCAGGAACCCTGTTAATGCAGCATTTGCATCCTAGGGGCGCAAGTCAAAGCCAAACAGGCTCTCCCGACTACTAAATCTTAAAACATATAGCCCCATCTGGCCGCCAAAAATGATTTACCAAAACTTGTCTTAGATACCATGAACCCTGTTATTCCAGCATTTGCATCCTAGGGGCGCAAGTCAAAGCCAAACACGCTCACCCGACTATTTAATCTTAAAGCATACAGCCTTACCTAGCTGTCAAAACTGTTTTACCAAAACTTGTCTTAGATTCCAGGAGCCCCGCCAATCTGGCACGTGGAGCCTAGGGGAGCAAGTCAAAGCCAAACAGGCTCAACCGACTATTTAATCTTAAAACATACAGACTTACGTAGTTGCCAAAGCTGTTTTCCAAAACTTGTCTCAGATACCAGGAACCCTGAAGATGCAGCATTTGCAGCCTAGGGGAGCAAGAAAAAGCCAAACAGGCTCTCCCGACTATTAAATCTTAAAACATATAGCCCCATCTGGCCGCCAAAAATGATTTACCAAAACTTGTCTTAGATACCAGGAACCCTGTTATTCCAGCATTTGCATCCTAGGGGCGCAAGTCAAAGCCAAACACGCTCACCCGACTATTTAATCGTAAAGCATACAGCCTTACCTAGCTGTCAAAACTGTTTTACCAAAATTTGTCTTAGATTCCAGGAGCACCGCCAATCTGGCATGTGCAGCCTAGTGGAGCAAGTCAAAGCCAAACAGGCTCATCCGACTATTAAGTCTTAAAACATTCAGCCTCACCTGGAACTCAAAATTGCCATACCAAAACTTGTTTCAGATACCAGGAACCCTATTAATCCAGCATTTGCATCCTAGGGGCGCAAGTCAAGGCCAAATAGGCTCAACCGACTATTTAATCTTAAAACATATAGCCCCATCTGGCCGCCAAAAATGATTTACCAAAACTTGTCTTAGATACCAGGAACCCTGTTATTCCAGCATTTGCATCCTAGGGGCGCAAGTCAAAGCCAAACACGCTCACCCGACTATTTAATCGTAAAGCATACAGCCTTACCTAGCTGTCAAAACTGTTTTTCCAAACCTTGTCTTAGATTCCAGGAGCCCCGCCAATCTGCCATGTGGAGCCTAGGGGAGCAAGTCAAAACCAAACAGGCTCACCCGAGAATTTAATCTTAAAACATACAGCCCCATCTGGCTGCCAAAACTGCTTTAGCAAAACTTGCCTTAGAATCCAGGAGCCCTGTTAATCTAGCATTTGCAGCCTAGGGGGGCAAGTCAAAGCAAAATAGTCTCACCCGACTATTAAGTCTGAACACATTCAGCCTCACCTGGAACTCAGAATTGCCTTACCAAAACTTGTCTCAGATTCCAGGAACCCTGGTTATCCAGCATTTGCATCCTAGGGGCGCAAGTCAAAGCCAAACAGGCTCTCCCGACAATTTAATCTTAAAACTTACAGACTTACGTAGCTGCCAAAACTGCTTTACCAAAACTTGCCCTAGAAACCAGGAGCCCTGTTAATCTAGCATTTGCAGCCTAGGGGAGCAAGTCAAACCAAAATAGTCTCACCCGACTATTAAGTCTTAACACATTCAGCCTCACCTGGAACTCAAAATTGCCTTACCAAAACTTGTTTCAGATACCAGGAACCCTGTTAATCCAGCATTTGCATCCTAGGGGCGCAACTCAAAGCCAAACAGGCTCAACCGACTATTTAATCTAAAAACATACGGTCTTACCCTGCTGTCAAAACTGTTTTACCAAACCTTGTCTTAGATTCCAGGAGCCAAGCCAATCTGGCATGTGGAGCCTAAGGGAGCAAGTCAAAGCCAAACAGGCTCACCCGACAATTTAATCTTAAAACATACAGACTTACGTAGTTGCCAAAGCTGCTTTACCAAAACTTGTCTCAGCTACCAGGAACCCTGTTAATGCAGCATTTGCATCCTAGGGGCGCAAGTCAAAGCCAAACAGGCTCTCCCGACTATTAAATCTTAAAACATATAGCCCCATCTGGCCGCAAAATTGATTTACCAAAACTTGTCTTAGATACCAGGAACCCTGTTATTCCAGCACTTGCATCCTAAGGGCGCAAGTCAAAGCCAAACACGCTCACCCGACTATTTAAACTTAAAGCATACAGCCTTACCTAGCTGTCAAAACTGTTTTACCAAAACTTGTCTTAGATTCCAGGAGCCCCGCCAATCTGGCATGTGGAGCCTAGGGGAGCAAGTCAAAGCCAAACAGGCTCACCCGACAGTTTAATCTTAAAACATACAGACTTACGTAGCTGCCAAAACTGCTTTACCAAAACTTGCCTTAGAAACCAGGAGCCCTGTTAATCTAGCATTTGCAGCCTAGGGGAGCAAGTCAAAGCAAAATAGTCTCACCCGACTATTAAGTATGAACACATTCAGCCTCACCTGGAACTCAGAATTGCCTTACCAAAACTTGTCTCAGATTCCAGGAACCCTGGTTATCCAGCATTTGCATCCTAGGGGCGCAAGTCAAAGCCAAACAGGCTCTCCCGACAATTTAATCTTAAAACTTACAGACTTACGTAGCTGCCAAAACTGCTTTACCAAAACTTGCCTTAGAAACCAGGAGCCCTGTTAATCTAGCATTTGCAGCCTAGGGGAGCAAGTCAAACCAAAATAGTCTCACCCGACTATTAAGTCTTAACACATTCAGCCTCACCTGGAACACAAAATTGCCTTACCAAAACTTGTTGCAGATACCAGGAACCCTGTTAATCCAGCATTTGCATCCTAGGGGCGCAACTCAAAGCCAAACAGGCTCAACCGACTATTTAATCTAAAAACATACAGTCTTGCCCAGCTGTCAAAACTGTTTTACCAAACCTTGTCTTAGATTCCAGGAGCCAAGCCAATCTGGCATGTGGAGCCTAAGGGAGCAAGTCAAAGCCAAACAGGCTCACCCGACAATTTAATCTTAAAACATACAGACTTAAGTAGTTGCCAAAGCTGCTTTACCAAAACTTGTCTCAGATACCAGGAACCCTGTTAATGCAGCATTTGCATCCTAGGGGCGCAAGTCATAGCCAAACAGGCTCTCCCGACTATTAAATCTTAAAACATATAGCCCCATCTGGCCGCAAAATTGATTTACCAAAACTTGTCTTAGATACCAGGAACCCTGTTATTCCAGCATTTGCATCCTAAGGGCGCAAGTCAAAGCCAAACACGCTCACCCGACTATTTAAACTTAAAGCATACAGCCTTACCTAGCTGTCAAAACTGTTTTACCAAAACTTGTCTTAGATTCCAGGAGCACCGCCAATCTGGCATGTGCAGCCTAGTGGAGCAAGTCAAAGCAAAATAGTCTCACCCAACTATTAAGTCTTAACACATTCAGCCTCACCTGGAACTCAAAATTGCCATACCAAAACTTGTTTCAGATACCAGGAACCCTATTAATCCAGCATTTGCATCCTAGGGGCGCAAGTCAAAGCAAAATAGTCTCACCCGACTATTAAGTATGAACACATTCAGCCTTACCTGGAACTCAGAATTGCCTTACCAAAACTTGTCTCAGATTCCAGGAACCCTGGTTATCCAGCATTTGCATCCTAGGGGCGCAAGTCAAAGCCAAACAGGCTCTCCCGACAATTTAATCTTAAAACTTACAGACTTACGTAGCTGCCAAAACTGCTTTACCAAAACTTGCCTTAGAAACCAGGAGCCCTGTTAATCTAGCATTTGCCAAACAGGCTCACCCGACAATTTAATCTTAAAACATACAGACTTACGTAGTTGCCAAAGCTGCTTTACCAAAACTTGTCTCAGCTACCAGGAACCCTGTTAATGCAGCATTTGCATCCTAGGGGCGCAAGTCAAAGCCAAACAGGCTCTCCCGACTATTAAATCTTAAAACATATAGCCCCATCTGGCCGCAAAATTGATTTACCAAAACTTGTCTTAGATACCAGGAACCCTGTTATTCCAGCATTTGCATCCTAAGGGCGCAAGTCAAAGCCAAACACGCTCACCCGACTATTTAAACTTAAAGCATACAGCCTTACCTAGCTGTCAAAACTGTTTTACCAAAACTTGTCTTAGATTCCAGGAGCCCCGCCAATCTGGCATGTGGAGCCTAGGGGAGCAAGTCAAAGCCAAACAGGCTCACCCGACAGTTTAATCTTAAAACATACAGACTTACGTAGCTGCCAAAACTGCTTTACCAAAACTTGCCTTAGAAACCAGGAGCCCTGTTAATCTAGCATTTGCAGCCTAGGGGAGCAAGTCAAAGCAAAATAGTCTCACCCGACTATTAAGTATGAACACATTCAGCCTCACCTGGAACTCAGAATTGCCTTACCAAAACTTGTCTCAGATTCCAGGAACCCTGGTTATCCAGCATTTGCATCCTAGGGGCGCAAGTCAAAGCCAAACAGGCTCTCCCGACAATTTAATCTTAAAACTTACAGACTTACGTAGCTGCCAAAACTGCTTTACCAAAACTTGCCTTAGAAACCAGGAGCCCTGTTAATCTAGCATTTGCAGCCTAGGGGAGCAAGTCAAACCAAAATAGTCTCACCCGACTATTAAGTCTTAACACATTCAGCCTCACCTGGAACACAAAATTGCCTTACCAAAACTTGTTGCAGATACCAGGAACCCTGTTAATCCAGCATTTGCATCCTAGGGGCGCAACTCAAAGCCAAACAGGCTCAACCGACTATTTAATCTAAAAACATACAGTCTTGCCCAGCTGTCAAAACTGTTTTACCAAACCTTGCCTTAGATTCCAGGAGCCAAGCCAATCTGGCATGTGGAGCCTAAGGGAGCAAGTCAAAGCCAAACAGGCTCACCCGACAATTTAATCTTAAAACATACAGACTTAAGTAGTTGCCAAAGCTGCTTTACCAAAACTTGTCTCAGATACCAGGAACCCTGTTAATGCAGCATTTGCATCCTAGGGGCGCAAGTCATAGCCAAACAGGCTCTCCCGACTATTAAATCTTAAAACATATAGCCCCATCTGGCCGCAAAATTGATTTACCAAAACTTGTCTTAGATACCAGGAACCCTGTTATTCCAGCATTTGCATCCTAAGGGCGCAAGTCAAAGCCAAACACGCTCACCCGACTATTTAAACTTAAAGCATACAGCCTTACCTAGCTGTCAAAACTGTTTTACCAAAACTTGTCTTAGATTCCAGGAGCACCGCCAATCTGGCATGTGCAGCCTAGTGGAGCAAGTCAAAGCAAAATAGTCTCACCCAACTATTAAGTCTTAACACATTCAGCCTCACCTGGAACTCAAAATTGCCATACCAAAACTTGTTTCAGATACCAGGAACCCTATTAATCCAGCATTTGCATCCTAGGGGCGCAAGTCAAAGCAAAATAGTCTCACCCGACTATTAAGTATGAACACATTCAGCCTTACCTGGAACTCAGAATTGCCTTACCAAAACTTGTCTCAGATTCCAGGAACCCTGGTTATCCAGCATTTGCATCCTAGGGGCGCAAGTCAAAGCCAAACAGGCTCTCCCGACAATTTAATCTTAAAACTTACAGACTTACGTAGCTGCCAAAACTGCTTTACCAAAACTTGCCTTAGAAACCAGGAGCCCTGTTAATCTAGCATTTGCCAAACAGGCTCACCCGACAATTTAATCTTAAAACATACAGACTTACGTAGTTGCCAAAGCTGCTTTACCAAAACTTGTCTCAGCTACCAGGAACCCTGTTAATGCAGCATTTGCATCCTAGGGGCGCAAGTCAAAGCCAAACAGGCTCTCCCGACTATTAAATCTTAAAACATATAGCCCCATCTGGCCGCAAAATTGATTTACCAAAACTTGTCTTAGATACCAGGAACCCTGTTATTCCAGCATTTGCATCCTAAGGGCGCAAGTCAAAGCCAAACACGCTCACCCGACTATTTAAACTTAAAGCATACAGCCTTACCTAGCTGTCAAAACTGTTTTACCAAAACTTGTCTTAGATTCCAGGAGCCCCGCCAATCTGGCATGTGGAGCCTAGGGGAGCAAGTCAAAGCCAAACAGGCTCACCCGACAGTTTAATCTTAAAACATACAGACTTACGTAGCTGCCAAAACTGCTTTACCAAAACTTGCCTTAGAAACCAGGAGCCCTGTTAATCTAGCATTTGCAGCCTAGGGGAGCAAGTCAAAGCAAAATAGTCTCACCCGACTATTAAGTATGAACACATTCAGCCTCACCTGGAACTCAGAATTGCCTTACCAAAACTTGTCTCAGATTCCAGGAACCCTGGTTATCCAGCATTTGCATCCTAGGGGCGCAAGTCAAAGCCAAACAGGCTCTCCCGACAATTTAATCTTAAAACTTACAGACTTACGTAGCTGCCAAAACTGCTTTACCAAAACTTGCCTTAGAAACCAGGAGCCCTGTTAATCTAGCATTTGCAGCCTAGGGGAGCAAGTCAAACCAAAATAGTCTCACCCGACTATTAAGTCTTAACACATTCAGCCTCACCTGGAACACAAAATTGCCGTACCAAAACTTGTTGCAGATACCAGGAACCCTGTTAATCCAGCATTTGCATCCTAGGGGCGCAACTCAAAGCCAAACAGGCTCAACCGACTATTTAATCTAAAAACATACAGTCTTGCCCAGCTGTCAAAACTGTTTTACCAAACCTTGTCTTAGATTCCAGGAGCCAAGCCAATCTGGCATGTGGAGCCTAAGGGAGCAAGTCAAAGCCAAACAGGCTCACCCGACAATTTAATCTTAAAACATACAGACTTAAGTAGTTGCCAAAGCTGCTTTACCAAAACTTGTCTCAGATACTAGGAACCCTGTTAATGCAGCATTTGCATCCTAGGGGCGCAAGTCATAGCCAAACAGGCTCTCCCGACTATTAAATCTTAAAACATATAGCCCCATCTGGCCGCAAAATTGATTTACCAAAACTTGTCTTAGATACCAGGAACCCTGTTATTCCAGCATTTGCATCCTAAGGGCGCAAGTCAAAGCCAAACACGCTCACCCGACTATTTAAACTTAAAGCATACAGCCTTACCTAGCTGTCAAAACTGTTTTACCAAAACTTGTCTTAGATTCCAGGAGCACCGCCAATCTGGCATGTGCAGCCTAGTGGAGCAAGTCAAAGCAAAATAGTCTCACCCAACTATTAAGTCTTAACACATTCAGCCTCACCTGGAACTCAAAATTGCCATACCAAAACTTGTTTCAGATACCAGGAACCCTATTAATCCAGCATTTGCATCCTAGGGGCGCAAGTCAAAGCAAAATAGTCTCACCCGACTATTAAGTATGAACACATTCAGCCTCACCTGGAACTCAGAATTGCCTTACCAAAACTTGTCTCAGATTCCAGGAACCCTGGTTATCCAGCATTTGCATCCTAGGGGCGCAAGTCAAAGCCAAACAGGCTCTCCCGACAATTTAATCTTAAAACTTACAGACTTACGTAGCTGCCAAAACTGCTTTACCAAAACTTGCCTTAGAAACCAGGAGCCCTGTTAATCTAGCATTTGCAGCCTAGGGGAGCAAGTCAAACCAAAATAGTCTCACCCGACTATTAAGTCTTAACACATTCAGCCTCACCTGGAACTCAAAATTGCCTTACCAAAACTTGTTTCAGATACCAGGAACCCTGTTAATCCAGCATTTGCATCCGAGGGGCGCAACTCAAAGCCAAACAGGCTCAACCGACTATTTTAGCTTAAAACATACAGCCTTGCCCAGCTGTCAAAACTGTTTTACCAAACCTTGTCTTAGATTCCAGGAGCCAAGCCAATCTGGCATGTGGAGCCTATGGGAGCAAGTCAAAGCCAAACAGGCTCACCCGACAATTTAATCTTAAAACATACAGACTTACGTAGTTGCCAAAGCTGCTTTACCAAAACTTGTCTCAGATACCAGAAACCCTGTTAATGCAGCATTTGCATGCTAGGGGCGCAAGTCAAAGCCAAACAGGCTCTCCCGACTACTAAATCTTAAAACATATAGCCCCATCTGGCCGCCAAAAATGATTTACCAAAACTTGTCTTAGATACCATGAACCCTGTTATTCCAGCATTTGCATCCTAGGGGCGCAAGTCAAAGCCAAACACGCTCACCCGACTATTTAATCTTAAAGCATACAGCCTTACCTAGCTGTCAAAACTGTTTTACCAAAACTTGTCTTAGATTCCAGGAGCCCCGCCAATCTGGCATGTGGAGCCTAGGGGAGCAAGTCAATGCCAAACAGGCTCAACCGACTATTTAATCTTAAAACATACAGACTTACGTAGTTGCCAAAGCTGTTTTCCAAAACTTGTCTCAGATACCAGGAACCCTGAAGATGCAGCATTTGCATCCTAGGGGGAGCAATACAAAGCCAAACAGGCTCTCCCGACTATTAAATCTTAAAACATATAGCCCCATCTGGCCGCCAAAAATGATTTACCAAAACTTGTCTTAGATACCAGGAACCCTGTTATTCCAGCATTTGCATCCTAGGGGCGCAAGTCAAAGCCAAACACGCTCACCCGACTATTTAATCTTAAAGCATACAGCTTTACCTAGCTGTCAAAACTGTTTTACCAAAATTTGTCTTAGATTCCAGGAGCACCGCCAATCTGGCATGTGCAGCCTAGTGGAGCAAGTCAAAGCCAAACAGGCTCATCCGACTATTAAGTCTTAAAACATTCAGCCTCACCTGGAACTCAAAATTGCCATAGCAAAACTTGTTTCAGATACCAGGAGCCCTATTAATCCAGCATTTGCATCCTAGGGGCGCAAGTCAAGGCCAAATAGGCTCAACCGACTATTTAATCTTAAAACATACAGTCTTGCCCAGCTGCCAAAACTGTTTTTCCAAACCTTGTCTTAGATTCCAGGAGCCCCGCCAATCTGGCATGTAGAGCCTAAGGGAGCAAGTCAAAGCCAAACAGGCTCACCCGACAATTTAATCTTAAAACATACAGACTTACGTAGTTGCCACAGCTGCTTTACCAAAACTTGTCTCAGATACCAGGAACCCTGTTAATGCAGCATTTGCATCCTAGGGGCGCAAGTCAAAGCCAAACAGGCTCTCCCGACTATTAAATCTTAAAACATATAGCCCCATCTGGCCGCAAAATTGATTTACCAAAACTTGTCTTAGATACCAGGAACCCTGTTATTCCAGCATTTGCATCCTAAGGGCGCAAGTCAAAGCCAAACACGCTCACCCGACTATTTAAACTTAAAGCATACAGCCTAACCTAGCTGTCAAAACTGTTTTACCAAAACTTGTCTTAGATTCCAGGAGCACCGCCAATCTGGCATGTGCAGCCTAGTGGAGCAAGTCAAAGCAAAATAGTCTCACCCAACTATTAAGACTTAACACATTCAGCCTCACCTGGTACTCAAAATTGTCTTACCAAAACTTGTTTCAGATACCAGGAACCCTGTTAATCCAGCATTTGCATCCTAGGGGCGCAACTCAAAGCCAAACAGGCTCACCCGACTACTTAAACTTAAAGCATACAGCCTTACCTAACTGTCAAATCTGTTTTACCAAAACTTGTCTTAGATTCCAGGAGCACCGCCAATCTGGCATGTGCAGCCTAGTGGAGCAAGTCAAAGGAAAATAGTCTCACCCAACTATTAAGTCTTAACACATTCAGCCTCACCTGGTACTCAAATTGTCTTACCAAAACTTGTTTCAGATACCAGGAACCCTGTTAATCCAGCATTTGCATCCTAGGGGCGCAACTCAAAGCCAAACAGGCTCAACTATTTAATCTTAAAACATACAGTCCTGCCCTGCTGTCAAAACAGTTTTACCAAACCTTGTCTTAGATTCCAGGAGCCAAGCCAATCTGGCATGTGGAGCCTATGGGAGCAAGTCAAAGCCAAACAGGCTCACCCGACAATTTAATCTTAAAACATAAAGACTTACGTAGTTGCCAAAGCTGCTTTACCAAAACTTGTCTCAGATACCAGGAACCCTGTTAATGCAGCATTTGCATCCTAGGGGCGCAAGTCAAAGCCAAACAGGCTCTCCCGACTATTAAATCTTAAAACATATAGCCTGACACCTGACACCTGACAATTTAATCTTAAAACATACAGACTTACGTAGCTGCCAAAACTGCTTTACCAAAACTTGCCTTAGAAACCAGGAGCCCTGTTAATCTAGCATTTGCAGCCTAGGGGAGCAAGTCAAACCAAAATAGTCTCACCCGACTATTAAGTCTTAACACATTCAGCCTCACCTGGAACTCAAAATTGCCTTACCAAAACTTGTTTCAGATACCAGGAACCCTGTTAATCCAGCATTTGCATCCGAGGGGCGCAACTCAAAGCCAAACAGGCTCAACCGACTATTTTAGCTTAAAACATACAGCCTTGCCCAGCTGTCAAAACTGTTTTACCAAACCTTGTCTTAGATTCCAGGAGCCAAGCCAATCTGGCATGTGGAGCCTATGGGAGCAAGTCAAAGCCAAACAGGCTCACCCGACAATTTAATCTTAAAACATACAGACTTACGTAGTTGCCAAAGCTGCTTTACCAAAACTTGTCTCAGATACCAGAAACCCTGTTAATGCAGCATTTGCATGCTAGGGGCGCAAGTCAAAGCCAAACAGGCTCTCCCGACTACTAAATCTTAAAACATATAGCCCCATCTGGCCGCCAAAAATGATTTACCAAAACTTGTCTTAGATACCATGAACCCTGTTATTCCAGCATTTGCATCCTAGGGGCGCAAGTCAAAGCCAAACACGCTCACCCGACTATTTAATCTTAAAGCATACAGCCTTACCTAGCTGTCAAAACTGTTTTACCAAAACTTGTCTTAGATTCCAGGAGCCCCGCCAATCTGGCATGTGGAGCCTAGGGGAGCAAGTCAATGCCAAACAGGCTCAACCGACTATTTAATCTTAAAACATACAGACTTACGTAGTTGCCAAAGCTGTTTTCCAAAACTTGTCTCAGATACCAGGAACCCTGAAGATGCAGCATTTGCATCCTAGGGGAGCAATACAAAGCCAAACAGGCTCTCCCGACTATTAAATCTTAAAACATATAGCCCCATCTGGCCGCCAAAAATGATTTACCAAAACTTGTCTTAGATACCAGGAACCCTGTTATTCCAGCATTTGCATCCTAGGGGCGCAAGTCAAAGCCAAACACGCTCACCCGACTATTTAATCTTAAAGCATACAGCTTTACCTAGCTGTCAAAACTGTTTTACCAAAATTTGTCTTAGATTCCAGGAGCACCGCCAATCTGGCATGTGCAGCCTAGTGGAGCAAGTCAAAGCCAAACAGGCTCATCCGACTATTAAGTCTTAAAACATTCAGCCTCACCTGGAACTCAAAATTGCCATAGCAAAACTTGTTTCAGATACCAGGAGCCCTATTAATCCAGCATTTGCATCCTAGGGGCGCAAGTCAAGGCCAAATAGGCTCAACCGACTATTTAATCTTAAAACATACAGTCTTGCCCAGCTGCCAAAACTGTTTTTCCAAACCTTGTCTTAGATTCCAGGAGCCCCGCCAATCTGGCATGTAGAGCCTAAGGGAGCAAGTCAAAGCCAAACAGGCTCACCCGACAATTTAATCTTAAAACATACAGACTTACGTAGTTGCCACAGCTGCTTTACCAAAACTTGTCTCAGATACCAGGAACCCTGTTAATGCAGCATTTGCATCCTAGGGGCGCAAGTCAAAGCCAAACAGGCTCTCCCGACTATTAAATCTTAAAACATATAGCCCCATCTGGCCGCAAAATTGATTTACCAAAACTTGTCTTAGATACCAGGAACCCTGTTATTCCAGCATTTGCATCCTAAGGGCGCAAGTCAAAGCCAAACACGCTCACCCGACTATTTAAACTTAAAGCATACAGCCTAACCTAGCTGTCAAAACTGTTTTACCAAAACTTGTCTTAGATTCCAGGAGCACCGCCAATCTGGCATGTGCAGCCTAGTGGAGCAAGTCAAAGCAAAATAGTCTCACCCAACTATTAAGACTTAACACATTCAGCCTCACCTGGTACTCAAAATTGTCTTACCAAAACTTGTTTCAGATACCAGGAACCCTGTTAATCCAGCATTTGCATCCTAGGGGCGCAACTCAAAGCCAAACAGGCTCACCCGACTACTTAAACTTAAAGCATACAGCCTTACCTAACTGTCAAATCTGTTTTACCAAAACTTGTCTTAGATTCCAGGAGCACCGCCAATCTGGCATGTGCAGCCTAGTGGAGCAAGTCAAAGGAAAATAGTCTCACCCAACTATTAAGTCTTAACACATTCAGCCTCACCTGGTACTCAAATTTTATTACCAAAACTTGTTTCAGATACCATGAACCCTGTTAATCCAGCATTTGCATCCTAGGGGCGCAACTCAAAGCCAAACAGGCTCAACTATTTAATCTTAAAACATACAGTCCTGCCCTGCTGTCAAAACAGTTTTACCAAACCTTGTCTTAGATTCCAGGAGCCAAGCCAATCTGGCATGTGGAGCCTATGGGAGCAAGTCAAAGCCAAACAGGCTCACCCGACAATTTAATCTTAAAACATAAAGACTTACGTAGTTGCCAAAGCTGCTTTACCAAAACTTGTCTCAGATACCAGGAACCCTGTTAATGCAGCATTTGCATCCTAGGGGCGCAAGTCAAAGCCAAACAGGCTCTCCCGACTATTAAATCTTAAAACATATAGCCTGACACCTGACACCTGACAATTTAATCTTAAAACATACAGACTTACGTAGCTGCTAAAACTGCTTTACCAAAACTTGCTTTAGAAACCAGGAGCCCTGTTAATCTAGCATTTGCAGCCTAGGGGAGCAAGTCAAACCAAAATAGTCTCACCCGACTATTAAGTCTTAACACATTCAGCCTCACCTGGAACTCAAAATTGCCTTACCAAAACTTGTTTCAGATACCAGGAACCCTGTTAATCCAGCATTTGCATCCGAGGGGCGCAACTCAAAGCCAAACAGGCTCAACCGACTATTTTAGCTTAAAACATACAGCCTTGCCCAGCTGTCAAAACTGTTTTACCAAACCTTGTCTTAGATTCCAGGAGCCAAGCCAATCTGGCATGTGGAGCCTATGGGAGCAAGTCAAAGCCAAACAGGCTCACCCGACAATTTAATCTTAAAACATAAAGACTTACGTAGTTGCCAAAGCTGCTTTACCAAAACTTGTCTCAGATACCAGAAACCCTGTTAATGCAGCATTTGCATGCTAGGGGCGCAAGTCAAAGCCAAACAGGCTCTCCCGACTACTAAATCTTAAAACATATAGCCCCATCTGGCCGCCAAAAATGATTTACCAAAACTTGTCTTAGATACCATGAACCCTGTTATTCCAGCATTTGCATCCTAGGGGCGCAAGTCAAAGCCAAACACGCTCACCCGACTATTTAATCTTAAAGCATACAGCCTTACCTAGCTGTCAAAACTGTTTTACCAAAACTTGTCTTAGATTCCAGGAGCCCCGCCAATCTGGCATGTGGAGCTTAGGGGAGCAAGTCAATGCCAAACAGGCTCAACCGACTATTTAATCTTAAAACATACAGACTTACGTAGTTGCCAAAGCTGCTTTACCAAAACTTGTCTCAGATACCAGGAACCCTGAAGATGCAGCATTTGCATCCTAGGGGAGCAAGACAAAGCCAAACAGGCTCTCCCGACTATTAAATCTTAAAACATATAGCCCCATCTGGCCGCCAAAAATGATTTACCAAAACTTGTCTTAGATACCAGGAACCCTGTTATTCCAGCATTTGCATCCTAGGGGCGCAAGTCAAAGCCAAACACGCTCACCCGACTATTTAATCTTAAAGCATACAGCATTACCTAGCTGTCAAAACTGTTTTACCAAAATTTGTCTTAGATTCCAGGAGCACCGCCAATCTGGCATGTGCAGCCTAGTGGAGCAAGTCAAAGCCAAACAGGCTCATCCGACTATTAAGTCTTAAAACATTCAGCCTCACCTGGAACTCAAAATTGCCATAGCAAAACTTGTTTCAGATACCAGGAGCCCTATTAATCCAGCATTTGCATCCTAGGGGCGCAAGTCAAGGCCAAATAGGCTCAACCGACTATTTAATCTTAAAACATACAGTCTTGCCCAGCTGCCAAAACTGTTTTTCCAAACCTTGTCTTAGATTCCAGGAGCCCCGCCAATCTGGCATGTAGAGCCTAAGGGAGCAAGTCAAAGCCAAACAGGCTCACCCGACAATTTAATCTTAAAACATACAGACTTACGTAGTTGCCAAAGCTGCTTTACCAAAACTTGTCTCAGATACCAGGAACCCTGTTAATGCAGCATTTGCATCCTAGGGGCGCAAGTCAAAGCCAAACAGGCTCTCCCGACTATTAAATCTTAAAACATATAGCCCCATCTGGCCGCAAAATTGATTTACCAAAACTTGTCTTAGATACCAGGAACCCTGTTATTCCAGCATTTGCATCCTAAGGGCGCAAGTCAAAGCCAAACACGCTCACCCGACTATTTAAACTTAAAGCATACAGCCTTACCTAGCTGTCAAAACTGTTTTACCAAAACTTGTCTTAGATTCCAGGAGCACCGCCAATCTGGCATGTGCAGCCTAGTGGAGCAAGTCAAAGCAAAATAGTCTCACCCAACTATTAAGTCTTAACACATTCAGCCTCACCTGGTACTCAAAATTGTCTTACCAAAACTTGTTTCAGATACCAGGAACCCTGTTAATCCAGCATTTGCATCCTAGGGGCGCAACTCAAAGCCAAACAGGCTCACCCGACTACTTAAACTTAAAGCATACAGCCTTACCTAACTGTCAAATCTGTTTTACCAAAACTTGTCTTAGATTCCAGGAGCACCGCCAATCTGGCATGTGCAGCCTAGTGGAGCAAGTCAAAGGAAAATAGTCTCACCCAACTATTAAGTCTTAACACATTCAGCCTCACCTGGTACTCAAATTGTCTTACCAAAACTTGTTTCAGATACCAGGAACCCTGTTAATCCAGCATTTGCATCCTAGGGGCGCAACTCAAAGCCAAACAGGCTCAACTATTTAATCTTAAAACATACAGTCCTGCCCTGCTGTCAAAACAGTTTTACCAAACCTTGTCTTAGATTCCAGGAGCCAAGCCAATCTGGCATGTGGAGCCTAAGGGAGCAAGTCAAAGCCAAACAGGCTCACCCGACAATTTAATCTTTAAACATACAGACTTACGTAGTTGCCAAAGCTGCTTTACCAAAACTTGTCTCAGATACCAGGAACCCTGTTAATGCAGCATTTGCATCCTAGGGGCGCAAGTCAAAGCCAAACAGGCTCTCCCGACTATTAAATCTTAAAACATATAGCCTGACACCTGACACCTGACAATTTAATCTTAAAACATACAGACTTACGTAGCTGCTAAAACTGCTTTACCAAAACTTGCTTTAGAAACCAGGAGCCCTGTTAATCTAGCATTTGCAGCCTATGGGAGCAAGTCAAAGCAAAATAGTCTCACCCGACTATTAAGTCTTAACACATTCAGCCTCACCTGGTACTCAAAATTGCCTTACAAAACTTGTTCCAGATACCAGGAACCCTGTTAATCCAGCATTTGCATCCTAGGGGCGCAACTCAAAGCCAAACAGGCTAGACCGACTATTTAATCTTAAAACATACAGTCTTGCCCAGCTGTCAAAACTGTTTTACCAAACCTTGTCTTAGATTCCAGGAGCCAAGCCAATCTGGCATGTGGAGCCTTAGGGAGCAAGTCAAAGCCAAACAGGCTCACCCGACAATTTAATCTTAAAACATACAGACTTACGTACCAAACAGGCTCATCTGACTATTTAATCCTAAAACATATAGCCCCATCTTGCCGCCAAAACTGATTTACCAAAACTTATCTCAGTTACCAGGAACCATGTTAATCTAGCATTTGCAGCCTAGGGGAGCAAGACAAAGCCAAATATTCTCACCCGACTATTAAACTTTAAAACATTTAGCCCCATCTGGCCGCCAAAACTGATTTACCAAAACTTGTCTCAGATATCAGGAACCCTGTTAATCCAGCATTTGCATCCTAGGGGCGCAACTCAAAGCTAAACAGGCTCACCCGACTATTTAAACTTAAAGCATACAGCCTTACCTAGCTGTCAAATCTGTTTTACCAAAACTTGTCTTAGATTCCAGGAGCACCGCCAATCTGGCATGTGCAGCCTAGTGGAGCAAGTCAAAGCAAAATAGTCTCACCCGACTATTAAATTTTAACTCATTCAGCCACACCTGGAACTCAAAATTGCCTTACCAAAACTTGTCTCAGATACCAGGAACCCTGTTTATCCTTAAAACATATAGCCCCATAGACGCCAAAACTGATTTACCAAAACTTGTCTTAGATACCAGGAACCCTGTTATTCCAGCATTTGCATCCTAGGGGTGCAAGTCAAAGCCAAGCACGCTCACCCGACTTTTTAATCTTAAAGCATACAGCCTTACCTAGCTGTCAAAACTGTTTTACCAAAACTTGTCTTAGAGTCCAGGAGCCCCGCCTATCTGGCATGTGGAGCCTAGGGGAGCAAGTCAAAGCCAAACAGGCTCACCCGACAATTTAATCTTAAAACATACAGATTTACGTAGCTGCCAAAATTGCTTTACCAAAACTTGCCTTAGAAACCAGGAGCCCTGTTAATCTAGCATTTGCAGCCTAGGGGAGCAAGTCAAAGCCAAACAGGCTCATCCGACTATTTAATCCTAAAACATATAGCCCCATCTGGCCGCCAAGACTGATTTACCAAAACTTGTCTCAGATACCAGGAACACTGTTAATCTAGCATTTGCAGCCTAGGGGAGCACAACAAAGCCAAATGGCCTCACCCGACTATTAAATTTAAACTCATTCAGCCACACCTGGAACTCAAAATTGCCTTACCAAAACTTGTCTCAGATACCAGGAACCCTGTTAATCCAGCATTTGCATCCTAGGGGCGCAAGTCAAAGCCAAACAGGCTCACCAAACTATTAAATCTTAAGACATATAGCCCCATCTCGAGGCCAAAAATGATTTACCAAAACTTGTCTTAGATACCAGGAGCCCTGTTATTCCAGCATTTGCATCCTAGGGGCGCAAGTCAAAGCCAAACTCGCTCAGTTTTAAAGCATACAGCCTTACCTAGCTGTCAAAACTATTTTACCAAAACTTGTCTTAGATTCCAGGAGCCCCGCCAATCTGGCTTGTGCAGCCTCGTGGAGCAAGTCAAAGCCAAACAGGCTCATCCGACTATTTAGTCCTAAAACATTTAGCCCCATCTTGCCGCCAAAACTGATTTACCAAAACTTATCTCAGTTACTAGGAACCCTGTTAATCTAGCATTTGCAGCCTAGGGGAGCAAGACAAAGCCAAATAGTCTCACCCGACTATTAAATTTTTAAAACATATAGCCCAATCTGGCCGCCAAATCTGATTTACCAAAACTTGTCTCAGATATCAGAAACCCTGTTAATCCAGCATTTGAATCCTAGGGGAGCAAGTCAAAGCCAAACACGCTCAATCTTAAAGCATACAGCCTTACCTAGCTGTCAAAACTGTTTTACCAAAACTTGTCTTAGATTCCAGGAGCACCGCCAATCTGGCATGTGCAGCCTAGTGGAGCAAGTCAAAGCCAAACAGGCTCATCCGACTATTTAATTCTAAAACATATAGCCCCATCTTGCCGCCAAAACTGATTTACCAAAACTTATCTCAGTTACCAGGAACCCTGTTAATCAAGCATTTGCAGCCTAGGGGAGCAAGACAAAGCCAAATAGTCTCACCCGACTATTAAATTTTAAAACATATAGCCCCATCTGGCTGCCAAAACTGATTTACCAAAACTTGTCTTAGATACCAGGAACCCTGTTATTCCAGCATTTGCATCCTAGGGCGCAAGTCAAAGCCAAACATGCTCATCCGACTACTTAATCTTAAAGCATACAACCTTACCTAGCTGTCAAAACTGTTTTACCAAAACTTGTCTTAGATTCCAGGAGCCCCGCCAATCTGGCAAGTACAGCCTAGGGGAGCAAGTCAAAGCCAACCAGGCTCATCCGACTATTTAATCCTAAAACATATAGCCCCATCTGGCCGCCAAAACTGATTTGCCAAAACTTGTCTCAAATACCAGGAACCCTGTTAATCTAGCATTTGCAGCCCATGGGAGCAAGGCAAAGCCAAATAGCCTCACCCGACTATTAAATCTTAAAACATATAGCCCCATAGACGCCAAAACTGATTTACCAAAACTTGTCTTAAATACCAGGAACCCTGTTATTCCAGCATTTGCATCCTATTGTCGCAAGTCAAAGCCAAACACGCTCACCCGACTATTTAATCTTAAAGCATACAGCCTTACCTAGCTGTCAAAACTGTTTTATCAAATCTTGTCTCAGATACCAGGAACACTGTTAATCTAGCATTTGCAGCCTAGGGGAGCAAAACAAAGCCAAATAGCCTCACCCGACTATTAAATTTAAACTCATTCAGCCACGCCTGGAACTCAAAATTGCCTTACCAAAACTTGTCTCAGATACCAAGAACCCTGTTTATCCAGCATTTGCATCCTAGGAGCGCAAGTCAAAGCCAAACAGACTCACCCGACTATTAAATCTTAAAACATATAACCCCATAGACGCCAAAACTGATTTACCAAAACTTGTCTTAGATACCAGGAACCCTGTTATTCCAGCATTTGCATCCTAGGGGTGCAAGTCAAAGCCAAGCACGCTCACCCGACTTTTTAATCTTAAAGCATACAGCCTTACCTAGCTGTCAAAACTGTTTTACCAAAACTTGTCTTAGAGTCCAGGAGCCCCGCCTATCTGGCATGTGGAGCCTAGGGGAGCAAGTCAAAGCCAAACAGGCTCACCCGACAATTTAATCTTAAAACATACAGATTTACGTAGCTGCCAAAATTGCTTTACCAAAACTTGCCTTAGAAACCAGGAGCCCTGTTAATCTAGCATTTGCAGCCTAGGGGAGCAAGTCAAAGCCAAACAGGCTCATCCGACTATTTAATCCTAAAACATATAGCCCCATCTGGCCGCCAAGACTGATTTACCAAAACTTGTCTCAGATACCAGGAACACTGTTAATCTAGCATTTGCAGCCTAGGGGAGCACAACAAAGCCAAATGGCCTCACCCGACTATTAAATTTAAACTCATTCAGCCACACCTGGAACTCAAAATTGCCTTACCAAAACTTGTCTCAGATACCAGGAACCCTGTTAATCCAGCATTTGCATCCTAGGGGCGCAAGTCAAAGCCAAACAGGCTCACCAAACTATTAAATCTTAAGACATATAGCCCCATCTCGAGGCCAAAAATGATTTACCAAAACTTGTCTTAGATACCAGGAGCCCTGTTATTCCAGCATTTGCATCCTAGGGGCGCAAGTCAAAGCCAAACTCGCTCAGTTTTAAAGCATACAGCCTTACCTAGCTGTCAAAACTATTTTACCAAAACTTGTCTTAGATTCCAGGAGCCCCGCCAATCTGGCTTGTGCAGCCTCGTGGAGCAAGTCAAAGCCAAACAGGCTCATCCGACTATTTAGTCCTAAAACATTTAGCCCCATCTTGCCGCCAAAACTGATTTACCAAAACTTATCTCAGTTACTAGGAACCCTGTTAATCTAGCATTTGCAGCCTAGGGGAGCAAGACAAAGCCAAATAGTCTCACCCGACTATTAAATTTTTAAAACATATAGCCCAATCTGGCCGCCAAATCTGATTTACCAAAACTTGTCTCAGATATCAGAAACCCTGTTAATCCAGCATTTGAATCCTAGGGGAGCAAGTCAAAGCCAAACACGCTCAATCTTAAAGCATACAGCCTTACCTAGCTGTCAAAACTGTTTTACCAAAACTTGTCTTAGATTCCAGGAGCACCGCCAATCTGGCATGTGCAGCCTAGTGGAGCAAGTCAAAGCCAAACAGGCTCATCCGACTATTTAATTCTAAAACATATAGCCCCATCTTGCCGCCAAAACTGATTCACCAAAACTTATCTCAGTTACCAGGAACCCTGTTAATCAAGCATTTGCAGCCTAGGGGAGCAAGACAAAGCCAAATAGTCTCACCCGACTATTAAATTTTAAAACATATAGCCCCATCTGGCTGCCAAAACTGATTTACCAAAACTTGTCTTAGATACCAGGAACCCTGTTATTCCAGCATTTGCATCCTAGGGCGCAAGTCAAAGCCAAACATGCTCATCCGACTACTTAATCTTAAAGCATACAACCTTACCTAGCTGTCAAAACTGTATTACCAAAACTTGTCTTAGATTCCAGGAGCCCCGCCAATCTGGCAAGTACAGCCTAGGGGAGCAAGTCAAAGCCAACCAGGCTCATCCGACTATTTAATCCTAAAACATATAGCCCCATCTGGCCGCCAAAACTGATTTGCCAAAACTTGTCTCAAATACCAGGAACCCTGTTAATCTAGCATTTGCAGCCCATGGGAGCAAGGCAAAGCCAAATAGCCTCACCCGACTATTAAATCTTAAAACATATAGCCCCATAGACGCCAAAACTGATTTACCAAAACTTGTCTTAAATACCAGGAACCCTGTTATTCCAGCATTTGCATCCTATTGGCGCAAGTCAAAGCCAAACACGCTCACCCGACTATTTAATCTTAAAGCATACAGCCTTACCTAGCTGTCAAAACTGTTTTATCAAATCTTGTCTCAGATACCAGGAACACTGTTAATCTAGCATTTGCAGCCTAGGGGAGCAAAACAAAGCCAAATAGCCTCACCCGACTATTAAATTTAAACTCATTCAGCCACGCCTGGAACTCAAAATTGCCTTACCAAAACTTGTCTCAGATACCAAGAACCCTGTTTATCCAGCATTTGCATCCTAGGAGCGCAAGTCAAAGCCAAACAGACTCACCCGACTATTAAATCTTAAAACATATAACCCCATAGACGCCAAAACTGATTTACCAAAACTTGTCTTAGATACCAGGAACCCTGTTATTCCAGCATTTGCATCCTAGGGGTGCAATTCAAAGCCAAGCACGCTCACCCGACTATTTAATCTTAAAGCATACAGCCTTACCTAGCTGTCAAAACTGTTTTACCAAAACTTGTCTTAGACTCCAGGAGCCCCGCCTATCTGGCATGTGGAGCCTAGGGGAGCAAGTCAAAGCCAAACAGGCTCACCCGACAATTTAATCTTAAAACATACAGATTTATGTAGCTGCCAAAATTGCTTTACCATAACTTGCCTTAGAAACCAGGAGCCCTGTTAATCTAGCATTTGCAGCCTAGGGGAGCAAGTCAAAGCCAAACAGGCTCATCCGACTATTTAATCCTAAAACATATAGCCCCATCTGGCCGCCAAGACTGATTTACCAAAACTTGTCTCAGATACCAGGAACACTGTTAATCTAGCATTTGCAGCCTAGGGGAGCAAAACAAAGCCAAATAGCCTCACCCGACTATTAAATTTAAACTCATTCAGCCACACCTGGAACTCAAAATTGCCTTACCAAAACTTGTCTCAGATACCAGGAACCCTGTTAATCCAGCATTTGCATCCTAGGGGCGCAAGTCAAAGCCAAACAGGCTCACCAAACTATTAAATCTTAAGACATATAGCCGCATCTCGAGGCCAAAAATGATTTACCAAAACTTGTCTTAGATACCAGGAGCCCTGTTATTCCAGCATTTGCATCCTAGGGGCGCAAGTCAAAGCCAAACACGCTCAGTTTTAAAGCATACAGGCTTACCTAGCTGTCAAAACTATTTTACCAAAACTTGTCTTAGATTCCAGGAGCCCCGCCAATCTGGCTTGTGCAGCCTCGTGGAGCAAGTCAAAGCCAAACAGGCTCATCCGACTATTTAATCCTAAAACATTTAGCCCCATCTTGCCGCCAAAACTGATTTACCAAAACTTATCTCAGTTACTAGGAACCCTGTTAATCTAGCATTTGCAGCCTAGGGGAGCAAGACAAAGCCAAATAGTCTCACCCGACTATTAAATTTTTAAAACATATAGCCCAATCTGGCCGCCAAATCTGATTTACCAAAACTTGTCTCAGATATCAGAAACCCTGTTAATCCAGCATTTGAATCCTAGGGGAGCAAGTCAAAGCCAAACACGCTCAATCTTAAAGCATACAGCCTTACCTAGCTGTCAAAACTGTTTTACCAAAACTTGTCTTAGATTCCAGGAGCCCCGCCAATCTGGCAAGTACAGCCTAGGGGAGCAAGTCAAAGCCAACCAGGCTCATCCGACTACTTAATCTTAAAGCATACAACCTTACCTAGCTGTCAAAACTGTTTTACCAAAACTTGTCTTAGATTCCAGGAGCCCCGCCAATCTGGCAAGTACAGCCTAGGGGAGCAAGTCAAAGCCAAACAGGCTCATCCGACTATTTAATCCTAAAACATTTAGCCCCATCTTGCCGCCAAAACTGATTTACCAAAACTTATCTCAGTTACTAGGAACCCTGTTAATCTAGCATTTGCAGCCTAGGGGAGCAAGACAAAGCCAAATAGTCTCACCCGACTATTAAATTTTTAAAACATATAGCCCAATCTGGCCGCCAAATCTGATTTACCAAAACTTGTCTCAGATATCAGAAACCCTGTTAATCCAGCATTTGAATCCTAGGGCGCAAGTCAAAGCCAAACATGCTCATCCGACTACTTAATCTTAAAGCATACAACCTTACCTAGCTGTCAAAACTGTTTTACCAAAACTTGTCTTAGATTCCAGGAGCCCCGCCAATCTGGCAAGTACAGCCTAGGGGAGCAAGTCAAAGCCAACCAGGCTCATCCGACTATTTAATCCTAAAACATATAGCCCCATCTGGCCGCCAAAACTGATTTGCCAAAACTTGTCTCAAATACCAGGAACCCTGTTAATCTAGCATTTGCAGCCCATGGGAGCAAGGCAAAGCCAAATAGCCTCACCCGACTATTAAATCTTAAAACATATAGCCCCATAGACGCCAAAACTGATTTACCAAAACTTGTCTTAAATACCAGGAACCCTGTTATTCCAGCATTTGCATCCTATTGGCGCAAGTCAAAGCCAAACACGCTCACCCGACTATTTAATCTTAAAGCATACAGCCTTACCTAGCTGTCAAAACTGTTTTATCAAATCTTGTCTCAGATACCAGGAACACTGTTAATCTAGCATTTGCAGCCTAGGGGAGCAAAACAAAGCCAAATAGCCTCACCCGACTATTAAATTTAAACTCATTCAGCCACGCCTGGAACTCAAAATTGCCTTACCAAAACTTGTCTCAGATACCAAGAACCCTGTTTATCCAGCATTTGCATCCTAGGAGCGCAAGTCAAAGCCAAACAGACTCACCCGACTATTAAATCTTAAAACATATAACCCCATAGACGCCAAAACTGATTTACCAAAACTTGTCTTAGATACCAGGAACCCTGTTATTCCAGCATTTGCATCCTAGGGGTGCAATTCAAAGCCAAGCACGCTCACCCGACTATTTAATCTTAAAGCATACAGCCTTACCTAGCTGTCAAAACTGTTTTACCAAAACTTGTCTTAGACTCCAGGAGCCCCGCCTATCTGGCATGTGGAGCCTAGGGGAGCAAGTCAAAGCCAAACAGGCTCACCCGACAATTTAATCTTAAAACATACAGATTTATGTAGCTGCCAAAATTGCTTTACCAAAACTTGCCTTAGAAACCAGGAGCCCTGTTAATCTAGCATTTGCAGCCTAGGGGAGCAAGTCAAAGCCAAACAGGCTCATCCGACTATTTAATCCTAAAACATTTAGCCCCATCTTGCCGCCAAAACTGATTTACCAAAACTTATCTCAGTTACCAGGAACCCTGTTAATCTAGCATTTGCAGCCTAGGGGAGCAAGACAAAGCCAAATAGTCTCACCCGACTATTAAATTTTTAAAACATATAGCCCCATCTGGCCGCCAAATTTGATTTACCAAAACTTGTCTCAGATACCAGAAACTCTGTTAATCCAGCATTTGAATCCTAGGGGAGCAAGTCAAAGTCAAACAGACTCACCCGACTATTTTAACTTAAAACATACAGACTTACGTAGCTGTTAAAACTGTTTTACCAAAACTTTTTTTTAGATTCCAGGAGCCCCGCCAATCTGGCATGTACCAGAAACCCTGTTAATCCAGCATTTGAATCCTAGGGGAGCAAGTCAAAGTCAAACAGACTCACCCGACAATTTAATCTTAAAGCATACAGCCCCATCTGGCTGCCCAAACTGCTTTACCAAAACTTGCCTTAGAAACCAGGAACCCTGTTAATCTAGCATTTGCAGCCTTGGGGAGCAAGTCAAAGCAAAATAGTCTCACCCGACTATTAAGTCTGAACACATTCAGCCTCACCTGGAACTCAGAATTGCTTTACCAAAACTTGTTTCAGATACCAGGAACCCTGTTAATCCAGCATTTGCATCCTAGGGGCGCAAGTCAAAGCCAAACAGGCTCACCCGACTATTAAATCTTAAAACATATAGCCCCATCTGGCCGCCAAAACTGATTTACCAAAACTTGTCTTAGATACCAGGAACCCTGTTATTTCAGCATTTGCATCCTAGGGGCGCAAGTCAAAGCCAAACACGCTCATCCGACTACTTAATCTTAAAGCATACAACCTTACCTAGCTGTCAAAACTGTTCTACCAAAACTTGTCTTAGATTCCAGGAGCCCCGCCAATCTGGCATGTACAGCCTAGGGGAGCAAGTCAAAGCCAACCAGGCTCATCCGACTATTTAATCCTAAAACATATAGCCCCATCTGGCCGCCAAAACTGATTTACCAAAACTTGTCTCAGATACCAGGAACCCTGTTAATCTAGTATTTGCAGCATAGGGGAGCAAGACAAAGCCAAATAACCTCACCCGACTATTAAATCTTAACACATTCAGCCTCACCTGGTACTCAAAATTGCCTTACCAAAACTTGTTTCAGATACCAAGAACCCTGTTTATCCAGCATTTGCATCCTAGGAGCGCAAGTCAAAGCCAAACAGGCTCACCCGACTATTAAATCTTAAAACATATAGCCCCATAGACGCCAAAACTGATTTACCAAAACTTGTCTTAGATACCAAGAACCCCGTTATTCCAGCATTTGCATCCTAGGGGCGCAAGTCAAAGCCAAACACGCTCACCCGACTATTTAATCTTAACACATTCAGCCTCACCTGGAACTCAAAATTGCCTTACCAAAACTTGTTTCAGATACCAAGAACCCTGCTTATCCAGCATTTGCATCCTAGGAGCGCAAGTCAAAGCCAAACAGCCTTACCTAGCTGTCAAAACTGTTTTACCAAAACTTGTCTTAGATTCGAGGAGCCCCGCCAAGCTGGCATGTACAGCCTAGGGGAGCAAGTCAAAGTTAACCAGGCTCATCCGACTATTTAATCCTAAAACATATAGCCCCATCTGGCCGCCAAAACTGATTTACCAAAACTTGTCTCAGATACCAGGAACCCTGTTAATCTAGCATTTGCAGCCTAGGGGAGCAAGACAAAGCCAAATAGCCTCACCCGACTATGAAATCTTAACACATTCAGCCTAACCTGGAACTCAAAATTGCCTTACCGAAACTTTTTTCAGATACCAAGAACCCTGTGTATCCAGCATTTGCATCCTAGGAGCGCAAGTCAAAGCCAAACAGGCTCACCCGACTATTAAATCTTAAAACATATAGCCCCATAGACGCCAAAACTGATTTATCAAAACTTGTCTTAGATACCAGGAACCCTGTTATTCCAGCATTTGCATTCTAGCGGCGCAAGTCAAAGCCAAACACGCTCACCCGACTATTTAATCTTAAAGCATACAGCCTTACCTAGCTGTCAAAACTGTCTTACCAAAACTTGTCTTAGATTCCAGGAGCCCCGCCAATCTGGCATGTGGAGCCTAGGGGAGCAAGTCAAAGCCAAACAGGCTCACCCGACTATTTAATCCTAAAACATATAGCCCCATCTGGCCCCCAAGACTGATTTACCAAAACTTGTCTCAGATACCAGGAACCCTGTTAATCTAGCATTTGCAGCCTAGGGGAGCAAAACAAAGCCAAAAAGCCTCACCCGACTATTAAATTTTAACTCATTCAGCCACACCTGGAACTCAAAATTGCCTTACCAAAACTTGTCTCAGATACCAGGAACCCTGTTAATCCAGCATTTGCATCCTAGGGGCGCAAGTCAAAGCCAAATAGGCTCACCAAACTATTAAATCTTAAAACATATAGCCCCATCTGGCCGCCAAAGCTGACTTACCAAAACATGTCTTAAATACCAGGAACCCTGTTATTCCAGCATTTGCATCCTAGGGGAGCAAGTCAAAGCCAATCACCCTCACCCGACTATTTAATCTTAAATTATACAGCCTTACCTAGCTGTCAAAACTGTTTTACCAAAACTTGTCTCAGATACCAGGAACACTGTTAATGCAGCATTTGCATCCTAGGGGCGCAAGTCAACGCCAAACAGGCTCACCCGACTATTAAATCTTAAAACATATAGCCCCATCTGGCCGCCAAAACTGATTTTCCAAAACTTGTCTTAGATACCAGGAACCCTGTTAATGCAGCATTTGCATCCTAGGGGCGCAAGTCAAAGCCAAACACGCTCACCCGACTATTTAATCTTAAAGCATACAACCTTACCTAGCTGTCAAAACTGTTTTACCAAAACTTGTCTTAGATTCCAGGAGCCCCGCCAATTTTGCATGTGGTGCCTAGGGGAGCAAGTCAAAGCAAAATAGTCTCACCCGACTATTAAATCTTAACACATTCAGCCTCACCTGGAACTCAAAATTGCCTTACCAAAACTTGTTTCAGATACCAGGAACCCTGTTAATCCAGCATTTGCATCCTAGGGGCGCAACTACAAGCCAAACAGGCTCACCCGACAATTTAATTTTAAAACATACAGACTTACGTAGCTGCCAAAACTGCTTTACCAAAACTTGCCTAAGATACCAGGAGCCCTGTTAATCTGGCATTTGCAGCCTAGGGGAGCAAGTCAAAGCAAAATAGTCTCATTTGACTATTAAGTCTTAAAACATTCAGCCTCACCTGGAACTCAAAATTGCCATACCAAAACTTGTTTCAGATACCAGGAACAATGTTAATCCAGCATTTGCATCCTAGGGGCGCAAGTCAAAGCCAAGCACGCTCACCCGACTATTTAATCTTAAAACATACAGTCTTGCCCAGCTGCCAAAACTGTTTTTCCAAACCTTGTCTTAGACTCCAGGAGCCCCGCCAATCTGGCATGTGGAGCCTAGGGGAGCAAGTCAAAACCAAACAGGCTCACCCGAGAATTTAATCTTAAGACATACAGCCCCATCTGGCTGCCAAAACTGATTTACCAAAACTTGTCTCAGATACCAGGAACCCTGTTAATCTAGCATTTGCAGCCTAGGGGAGCAAAACAAAGCCAAAAAGCCTCACCCGACTATTAAATTTTAACTCATTCAGCCACACCTGGAACTCAAAATTGCCTTACCAAAACTTGTCTCAGATACCAGGAACCCTGTTAATGCAGCATTTGCATCCTAGGGGCGCAAGTCAAAGCCAAACAGGCTCTCCCCACTACTAAATCTTAAAACATATAGCCCCATCTGGCCGCCAAAAATGATTTACCAAAACTTGTCTTAGATACCATGAACCCTGTTATTCCAGCATTTGCATCCTAGGGGCGCAAGTCAAAGCCAAACACGCTTACCCGACTATTTAATCTTAAAGCATACAGCCTTACCTAACTGTCAAAACTGTTTTACCAATACTTGTCTTAGATTCCAGGAGCCCCGCCTATCTGGCATGTGGAGCCTAGGGGAGCAAGTCAAAGCCAAACAGGGTCACCCGACAATTTAATCTTAAAACATACAGATTTACGTAGCTGCCAAAATTGCTTTACCAAAACTTGCCTTAGAAACCAGGAGCCCTGTTAATCTAGCATTTGCAGCCTAGGGGAGCAAGTCAAAGCCAAACAGGGTCACCCGACAATTTAATCTTAAAACATACAGATTTACGTAGCTGCCAAAATTGCTTTACCAAAACTTGCCTTAGAAACCAGGAGCCCTGTTAATCTAGCATTTGCAGCCTAGGGGCGCAAGTCAAAGCCAAACAGGCTCTCCCCACTACTAAATCTTAAAACATATAGCCCCATCTGGCCGCCAAAAATGATTTACCAAAACTTGTCTTAGATACCATGAACCCTGTTATTCCAGCATTTGCATCCTAGGGGCGCAAGTCAAAGCCAAACACGCTTACCCGACTATTTAATCTTAAAGCATACAGCCTTACCTAACTGTCAAAACTGTTTTACCAAAACTTGTCTTAGATTCCAGGAGCCCCGCCTATCTGGCATGTGGAGCCTAGGGGAGCAAGTCAAAGCCAAACAGGCTCACCCGACAATTTAATCTTAAAACATACAGATTTACGTAACTGCCAAAATTGCTTTACCAAAACTTTCCTTAGAAACCAGGAGCCCTGTTAATCTAGCATTTGCAGCCTAGGGGAGCAAGTCAAAGCCAAACAGGCTCATCCGACTATTTAATCCTAAAACATATAGCCCCATCTTGCCGCCAAGACTGATTTACCAAAACTTGTCTCAGATACCAGGAACACTGTTAATCTAGCATTTGCAGCCTAGGGGAGCACAACAAAGCCAAATGGCCTCACCCGACTATTAAATTTAAACTCATTCAGCCACACCTGGAACTCAAAATTGCCTTACCAAAACTTGTCTCAGATACCAGGAACCCTGTTAATCCAGCATTTGCATCCTAGGGGCGCAAGTCAAAGCCAAACAGGCTCACCAAACTATTAAATCTTAAGACATATAGCCCCATCTCGAGGCCAAAAATGATTTACCAAAACTTGTCTTAGATACCAGGAGCCCTGTTATTCCAGCATTTGCATCCTAGGGGCGCAAGTCAAAGCCAAACACGCTCAGTTTTAAAGCATACAGCCTTACCTAGCTTTCAAAACTATTTTACCAAAACTTGTCTTAGATTCCAGGAGCCCCGCCAATCTAGCATGTGCAGCCTCGTGGAGCAAGTCAAAGCCAAACAGGCTCATCCGACTATTTAATCCTAAAACATTTAGCCCCATCTTGCCGCCAAAACTGATTTACCAAAACTTATCTCAGTTACCAGGAACCCTGTTAATCTAGCATTTGCAGCCTAGGGGAGCAAGACAAAGCCAAAAAGTCTCACCCGACTATTAAATTTTTAAAACATATAGCCCAATCTGGCCGCCAGAACTGATTTACCAAAACTTGTCTCAGATACCAGAAACCCTGTTAATCCAGCATTTGAATCCTAGGGGAGCAAGTCAAAGCCAAACACGCTCAATCTTAAAGCATACAGCCTTACCTAGCTGTCAAAACTGTTTTACCAAAACTTGTCTTAGATTCCAGGAGCACCGCCAATCTGGCATGTGCAGCCTAGTGGAGCAAGTCAAAGCCAAACAGGCTCATCCGACTATTTAATTCTAAAACATATAGCCCCATCTTGCCGCCAAAACTGATTTACCAAAACTTATCTCAGATACCAGGAACCCTGTTAATCAAGCATTTGCAGCCTAGGGGAGCAAGACAAAGCCAAATAGTCTCACCCGACTATTAAATTTTAAAACATATAGCCCCATCTGGCTGCCAAAACTGATTTACCAAAACTTGTCTTAGATACCAGGAACCCTGTTATTCCAGCATTTGCATCCTAGGGCGCAAGTCAAAGCCAAACATGCTCATCCGACTACTTAATCTTAAAGCATACAACCTTACCTAGCTGTCAAAACTGTTTTACCAAAACTTGTCTTAGATTCCAGGAGCCCCGCCAATCTGGCATGTACAGCCTAGGGGAGCAAGTCAAAGCCAACCAGGCTCATCCGACTATTTAATCCTAAAACATATAGCCCCATCTGGCCGCCAAAACTGATTTACCAAAACTTGTCTCAAATACCAGGAACCCTGTTAATCTAGCATTTGCAGCCCATGGGAGCAAGGCAAAGCCAAATAGCCTCACCCGACTATTAAATCTTAACACATTCAGCCTCACCTGGAACTCAAAATTGCCTTACCAAAACTTGTTTCAGATACCAAGAACCCTGTTTATCCAGCATTTGCAACCTAGGAGCGCAAGTCAAAGCCAAACAGACTCACCCGACTATTAAATCTTAAAACATATAGCCCCATAGACGCCAAAACTGATTTACCAAAACTTGTCTTAAATACCAGGAACCCTGTTATTCGAGCATTTGCATCCTATTGGCGCAAGTCAAAGCCAAACACGCTCACCCGACTATTTAATCTTAAAGCATACAGCCTTACCTAGCTGTCAAAACTGTTTTATCAAATCTTGTCTCAGATACCAGGAACACTGTTAATCTAGCATTTGCAGCCTAGGGGAGCAAAACAAAGCCAAATAGCCTCACCCGACTATTAAATTTTAACTCATTCAGCCACACCTGGAACTCAAAATTGCCTTACCAAAACTTGTCTCAGATACCAGGAACCCTGTTTATCCTTAAAACATATAGCCCCATAGACGCCAAAACTGATTTACCAAAACTTGTCTTAGATACCAGGAACCCTGTTATTCCAGCATTTGCATCCTAGGGGTGCAATTCAAAGCCAAGCACGCTCACCCGACTATTTAATCTTAAAGCATACAGCCTTACCTAGCTGTCAAAACTGTTTTACCAAAACTTGTCTTAGACTCCAGGAGCCCCGCCTATCTAGCATTTGCAGCCTAGGGGAGCAAGTCAAAGCCAAACAGGCTCATCCGACTATTTAATCCTAAAACATATAGCCCCATCTGGTCGCCAAGACTGATTTACCAAAACTTGTCTCAGATACCAGGAACACTGTTAATCTAGCATTTGCAGCCTAGGGGAGCAAAACAAAGCCAAATAGCCTCACCCGACTATTAAATTTAAACTCATTCAGCCACACCTGGAACTCAAAATTGCCTTACCAAAACTTGTCTCAGATACCAGGAACCCTGTTTATCCTTAAAACATATAGCCCCATAGACGCCAAAACTGATTTACCAAAACTTGTCTTAAATACCAGGAACCCTGTTATTCCAGCATTTGCATCCTATTGGCGCAAGTCTAAGCCAAACACGCGCACCCGACTATTTAATCTTAAAGCATACAGCCTTACCTAGCTGTCAAAACTGTTTTATCAAATCTTGTCTCAGATACCAGGAACACTGTTAATCTAGCATTTGCAGCCTAGGGGAGCAAAACAAAGCCAAATAGCCTCACCCGACTATTAAATTTTAACTCATTCAGCCACACCTGGAACTCAAAATTGCCTTACCAAAACTTGTCTCAGATACCAGGAAAACTGTTTATCCTTAAAACATATAGCCCCATAGACGCCAAAACTGATTTACCAAAACTTGTCTTAGATACCAGGAACCCTGTTATTCCAGCATTTGCATCCTAGGGGTGCAATTCAAAGCCAAGCACGCTCACCCGACTATTTAATCTTAAAGCATACAGCCTTACCTAGCTGTCAAAACTGTTTTACCAAAACTTGTCTTAGACTCCAGGAGCCCCGCCTATCTAGCATTTGCAGCCTAGGGGAGCAAGTCAAAGCCAAACAGGCTCATCCGACTATTTAATCCTAAAACATATAGCCCCATCTGGTCGCCAAGACTGATTTACCAAAACTTGTCTCAGATACCAGGAACACTGTTAATCTAGCATTTGCAGCCTAGGGGAGCAAAACAAAGCCAAATAGCCTCACCCGACTATTAAATTTGAACTCATTCAGACACACCTGGAACTCAAAATTGCCTTACCAAAACTTGTCTCAGATACCAGGAACCCTGTTTATCCTTAAAACATATAGCCCCATAGACGCCAAAACTGATTTACCAAAACTTGTCTTAAATACCAGGAACCCTGTTATTCCAGCATTTGCATCCTATTGGCGCAAGTCAAAGCCAAACACGCGCACCCGACTATTTAATCTTAAAGCATACAGCCTTACCTAGCTGTCAAAACTGTTTTTTCAAATCTTGTCTCAGATACCAGGAACACTGTTAATCTAGCATTTGCAGCCTAGGGGAGCAAAACAAAGCCAAATAGCCTCACCCGACTATTAAATTTTAACTCATTCAGCCACACCTGGAACTCAAAATTGCCTTACCAAAACTTGTCTCAGATACCAGGAACCCTGTTTATCCTTAAAACATATAGCCCCATAGACGCCAAAACTGATTTACCAAAACTTGTCTTAGATACCAGGAACCCTGTTATTCCAGCATTTGCATCCTAGGGGTGCAATTCAAAGCCAAGCACGCTCACCCGACTATTTAGTCTTAAAGCATACAGCCTTACCTAGCTGTCAAAACTGTTTTACCAAAACTTGTCTTAGACTCCAGGAGCCCCGCCTATCTGGCATGTGGAGCCTAGGGGAGCAAATCAAAGCCAAACAGGCTCACCCGACAATTTTATCTTAAAACATACAGATTTACGTAGCTGGCAAAATTGCTTTACCAAAACTTGTCTTAGATACCAGGAACCCTGTTATTCCAGCATTTGCATCCTAGGGGTGCAATTCAAAGCCAAGCACGCGCACCCGACTATTTAATCTTAAAGCATACAGCCTTACCTAGCTGTCAAAACTGTTTTACCAAAACTTGTCTTAGACTCCAGGAGCCCCGCCTATCTAGCATTTGCAGCCTAGGGGAGCAAGTCAAAGCCAAACAGGCTCATCCGACTATTTAATCCTAAAACATATAGCCCCATCTGGTCGCCAAAACTGATTTACCAAAACTTATCTCAGTTACCAGGAACCCTGTTAATCTAGCATTTGCAGCCTAGGGGAGCAAAACAAAGCCAAATAGCCTCACCCGACTATTAAATTTAAACTCATTCAGCCACACCTGGAACTCAAAATTGCCTTACCAAAACTTGTCTCAGATACCAGGAACCCTGTTAATCCAGCATTTGCATCCTAGGGGCGCAAGTCAAAGCCAAACAGGCTCACCAAACTATTAAATCTTAAGACATATAGCCGCATCTCGAGGCCAAAAATGATTTACCAAAACTTGTCTTAGATACCAGGAGCCCTGTTATTCCAGCATTTGCATCCTAGGGGCGCAAGTCAAAGCCAAACAGGCTCACCAAACTATTAAATCTTAAGACATATAGCCGCATCTCGAGGCCAAAAATGATTTACCAAAACTTGTCTTAGATACCAGGAGCCCTGTTATTCCAGCATTTGCATCCTAGGGGCGCAAGTCAAAGCCAAACACGCTCAGTTTTAAAGCAGACAGCCTTACCTAGCTGTCAAAACTATTTTACCAAAACTTGTCTTTGATTCCAGGAGCCCCGCCAATCTGGCTTGTGCAGCCTCGTGGAGCAAGTCAAAGCCAAACAGGCTCATCCGACTATTTAATCCTAAAACATTTAGCCCCATCTTGCCGCCAAAACTGATTTACCAAAACTTGTCTCAGATACCAGGAACCCTGTTAATCTAGTATTTGCAGCATAGGGGAGCAAGACAAAGCCAAATAACCTCACCCGACTATTAAATCTTAACACATTCAGCCTCACCTGGTACTCAAAATTGCCTTACCAAAACTTGTTTCAGATACCAAGAACCCTGTTTATCCAGCATTTGCATCCTAGGAGCGCAAGTCAAAGCCAAACAGGCTCACCCGACTATTAAATCTTAAAACATATAGCCCCATAGACGCCAAAACTGATTTACCAAAACTTGTCTTAGATACCAAGAACCCCGTTATTCCAGCATTTGCATCCTAGGGGCGCAAGTCAAAGCCAAACACGCTCACCCGACTATTTAATCTTAACACATTCAGCCTCACCTGGAACTCAAAATTGCCTTACCAAAACTTGTTTCAGATACCAAGAACCCTGCTTATCCAGCATTTGCATCCTAGGAGCGCAAGTCAAAGCCAAACAGCCTTACCTAGCTGTCAAAACTGTTTTACCAAAACTTGTCTTAGATTCGAGGAGCCCCGCCAAGCTGGCATGTACAGCCTAGGGGAGCAAGTCAAAGTTAACCAGGCTCATCCGACTATTTAATCCTAAAACATATAGCCCCATCTGGCCGCCAAAACTGATTTACCAAAACTTGTCTCAGATACCAGGAACCCTGTTAATCTAGCATTTGCAGCCTAGGGGAGCAAGACAAAGCCAAATAGCCTCACCCGACTATGAAATCTTAACACATTCAGCCTAACCTGGAACTCAAAATTGCCTTACCGAAACTTTTTTCAGATACCAAGAACCCTGTGTATACAGCATTTGCATCCTAGGAGCGCAAGTCAAAGCCAAACAGGCTCACCCGACTATTAAATCTTAAAACATATAGCCCCATAGACGCCAAAACTGATTTATCAAAACTTGTCTTAGATACCAGGAACCCTGTTATTCCAGCATTTGCATTCTAGGGGCGCAAGTCAAAGCCAAACACGCGCACCCGACTATTTAATCTTAAAGCATACAGCCTTACCTAGCTGTCAAAACTGTTTTACCAAAACTTGTCTTAGATTCCAGGAGCCCCGCCAATCTGGCATGTGGAGCCTAGGGGAGCAAGTCAAAGCCAAACAGGCTCATCCGACTATTTAATCCTAAAACATATAGCCCCATCTGGCCCCCAAGACTGATTTACCAAAACTTGTCTCAGATACCAGGAACCCTGTTAATCTAGCATTTGCAGCCTAGGGGAGCAAAACAAAGCCAAAAAGCCTCACCCGACTATTAAATTTTAACTCATTCAGCCACACCTGGAACTCAAAATTGCCTTACCAAAACTTGTCTCAGATACCAGGAACCCTGTTAATCCAGAATTTGCATCCTAGGGGCGCAAGTCAAAGCCAAACAGGCTCACCAAACTATTAAATCTTAAAACATATAGCCCCATCTGGCCGCCAAAGCTGACTTACCAAAACATGTCTTAGATACCAGGAACCCTGTTATTCCAGCATTTGCATCCTAGGGGCGCAAGTCAAAGCCAAACACCCTCACCCGACTATTTAATCTTAAAGCATACAGCCTTACCTAGCTGTCAAAACTGTTTTACCAAAACTTGTCTCAGATACCAGGAACACTGTTAATGCAGCATTTGCATCCTAGGGGCGCAAGTCAAAGCCAAACACGCTCACCCGACTATTTAATCTTAAAGCATACAGCCTTACCTAGCTGTCAAAACTGTTTTACCAAAACTTGTCTTAGATTCCAGGAGCCCCGCCAATCTGGCATGTGGAGCCTAGGGGAGCAAGTCAAAGCCAAAGAGGCTCACCCGACAATTTAATCTTAAAACATACAGACTTACGTAGTTGCCAAAGCTGCTTTACCAAAACTTGTCTCAGATACCAGGAACCCTGTTAATGCAGCATTTGCATCCTAGGGGCGTAAGTCAAAGCCAAACAGGCTCTCCAGACTATTAAATCTTAAAACATATAGCCCCATCTGGCCGCCAAAAATGATTTACCAAAACTTGTCTTAGATACCATGAACCCTGTTATTCCAGCATTTGCATCCTAGGGGCGCAAGTCAAAGCCAAACACGCTCACCCGACTATTTAATCTTAAAGCATACAGCCTTAACTAGCTGTCAAAACTGTTTTACCAAAACTTGTCTTAGATTGCAGGAGCCCCGCCAATCTGGCATGTGGAGCCTAGGGGAGCAAGTCAAAGCCAAACAGGCTCACCCGACAATTTAATTTTAAAACATACAGACTTACGTAGCTGCCAAAACTGCTTTACCAAAACTTGCCTAAGATACCAGGAGCCCTGTTAATCTGGCATTTGCAGCCTAGGGGAGCAAGTCAAAGCAAAATAGTCTCATTCGACTATTAAGTCATAAAACATTCAGCCTCACCTGGAACTCAAAATTGCCATACCAAAACTTGTTTCAGATACCAGGAACAATGTTAATCCAGCATTTGCATCCTAGGGGCGCAAGTCAAGGCCAAATAGGCTCAACCGACTATTTAATCTTAAAACATACAGTCTTGCCCAGCTGCCAAAACTGTTTTTCCAAACCTTGTCTTAGACTCCAGGAGCCCCGCCAATCTGGCATGTGGAGCCTAGGGGAGCAAGTCAAAACCAAACAGGCTCACCCGACAATTTAATCTTAAAACATACAGCCCCATCTGGCTGCCAAAACTGATTTACCAAAACTTGCCTTAGAAACCAGGAACCCTGTTAATCTAGCATTTGCAGCCTAGGGGAGCAAGTCAAAGCAAAATAGTCTCACCCGACTATTAAGTCTGAACACATTCAGCCTCACCTGGAACTCAGAATTGCCTTACCAAAACTTGTCTCAGATTCCAGGAACCCTGGTTATCCAGCATTTGCATCCTAGGGGCGCAAGTCAAAGCCAAACAGGCTCTCCCGACAATTTAATCTTAAAACATACAGACTTACGTAGCTGCCAAAACTGCTTTACCAAAACTTGCTTTAGAAACCAGGAGCCCTGTTAATCTAGCATTTGCAGCCTAGGGGAGCAAGTCAAAGCAAAATAGTCTCACCCGACTATTAAGTCTTAACACATTCAGCCTCACCTGGAACTCAAAATTGCCTTACCAAAACTTGTTTCAGATACCAGGAACCCTGTTAATCCAGCATTTGCATCCTAGGGGCGCAACTCAAAGCCAAACAGGCTCAACCGACTATTTAATCTTAAAACATACAGCCTTGCCACTCTGTCAAAACTGTTTTACCAAACCTTGTCTTAGATTCCAGGAGCCAAGCCAATCTGGCATGTGGAGCCTAAGGCCTAAGCCTAAGCCTTAATCTTAAAACATACAGACTTACGTAGTTGCCAAAGCTGCTTTACCAAAACTTGTCTCAGATACCAGGAACCCTGTTAATGCAGCATTTGTATCCTAGGGGCGCAAGTCAAAGCCAAACAGGCTCACCCGACTATTAAATCTTAAAACATAAAGCCCCATCTGGCCGCCAAAATTGATTTACCAAAACTTGTCTTAGATACCAGGAACCCTGTTATTCCCGCATTTGCATCCTAGGGGCGCAAGTCAAAGCCAAACACGCTCACCCGACTATTTAATCTTAAAGCATACAGCCTTACCTAGCTGTCAAAACTGTTTTACCAAAACTTGTCTTAGATTCCAGGAGCCCCGCCAATCTGGCATGTGGAGCCTAGGGGAGCAAGTCAAAGCCAAAGAGGCTTACCCGACAATTTAATCTTAAAACATACAGACTTACGAAGCTGCCAAAACTGCTTTACGAAAACTTGCCTTAGAAACCAGGAGCCCTGTTAATCTAGCATTTGCAGCCTAGGGGAGCAAGTCAAAGCAAAATAGTCTCACCCGACTATAAAGTCTTAACGTAATTAGCCTCACCTGGAACTCAGAATTGCCTTACCAAAACTTGTCTCAGATTCCAGGAACCCTGGTTATCCAGCATTTGCATCCTAGGGGCGCAAGTCAAAGCCAAACAGGCTCTCCCGACAATTTAATCTTAAAACATACAGACTTACGTAGCTGCCAAAACTGCTTTACCAAAACTTGCTTTAGAAACCAGGAGCCCTGTTAATCTAGCATTTTCAGCCTAGGGGAGCAAGTCAAAGCAAAATAGTCTCACCCGACTATTAAGTCTTAACACATTCAGCCTCACCTGGAACTCAAAATTGCCTTACCAAAACTTGTTTCAGATACCAGGAACCCTGTTAATCCAGCATTTGCATCCTAGGGGCGCAACTCAAAGCCAAACAGGCTCAACCGACTATTTAATCTTAAAACATACAGCCTTGCCCAGCTGTCAAAACTGTTTTACCAAACCTTGTCTTAGATTCCAGGAGCCAAGCCAATCTGGCATGTGGAGCCTAAGGGAGCAAGTCAAAGCCAAACAGGCTCACCCGACAATTTAATCTTAAAACATACAGACTTACGTAGTTGCCAAAGCTGCTTTACCAAAACTTGTCTCAGATACCAGGAACCCTGTTAATGCAGCATTTGCATCCTAGGGGCGCAAGTCAAAGCAAAATAGTCTCACCCGACTATTAAGTCTTAACACATTCAGCCTCACCTGGAACTCAAAATTGCCTTACCAAAACTTGTTTCAGATACCAGGAACCCTGTTAATCCAGCATTTGCATCCTAGGGGCGCAACTCAAAGCCAAACAGGCTCAACCGACTATTTAATCTTAAAACATACAGTCTTGCCCAGCTGTCAAAACTGTTTTACCAAGCCTTGTCTTAGATTCCAGGAGCCAAGCCAATCTGGCATGTGGAGCCTAGGAGAGCAAGTCAAAGCCAATCAGGCTCACCCATCAATTTCATATTAAAACATACAGACTTACGTAGTTGCCAAAGCTGCTTTACCAAAACTTGTCTCAGATACCAGGAACCCTGTTAATGCAGCATTTGTATCCTAGGGGCGCAAGTCAAAGCCAAACAGGCTCACCCGACTATTAAATCTTAAAACATATAGCCCCATCTGGCCGCCAAAATTGATTTACCAAAACTTGTCTTAGATACCAGGAACCCTGTTATTCCCGCATTTGCATCCTAGGGGCGCAAGTCAAAGCCAAACACGCTCACCCGACTATTTAATCTTAAAGCATACAGCCTTACCTAGCTGTCAAAACTGTTTTACCAAAACTTGTCTTAGATTCCAGGAGCCCCGCCAATCTGGCATGTGGAGCCTAGGGGAGCAAGTCAAAGCCAAAGAGGCTCACCCGACAATTTAATCTTAAAACATACAGACTTACGTAGCTGCCAAAACTGCTTTACGAAAACTTGCCTTAGAAACCAGGAGCCCTGTTAATCTAGCATTTGCAGCCTAGGGGAGCAAGTCAAAGCAAAATAGTCTCACCCGACTATAAAGTCTTAACGCAATTAGCCTCACCTGGAACTCAAAATTGCCTTACCAAAACTTGTTTCAGATACCAGGAACCCTGTTAATCCAGTATTTGCATCCGAGGGGCGCAACTCAAAGCCAAACAGGCTCAACCGACTATTTAATCTTAAAACATACAGCCTTGCCCAGCTGTCAAAACTGTTTTACCAAACCTTGTCTTAGATTCCAGGAGCCAAGCCAATCTGGCATGTGGAGCCTAAGGGAGCAAGTCAAAGCCAAACAGGCTCACCCGACAATTTAATCTTAAAACATACAGACTTACGTAGTTGCCAAAGCTGCTTTACCAAAACTTGTCTCAGATACCAGGAACCCTGTTAATGCAGCATTTGCATCCTAGGGGCGCAAGTCAAAGCCAAACAGGCTCTCCCGACTACTAAATCTTAAAACATATAGCCCCATCTGGCCGCCAAAAATGATTTACCAAAACTTGTCTCAGATACCATGAACCCTGTTATTCCAGCATTTGCATCCTAGGGGCGCAAGTCAAAGCCAAACACGCTCACCCGACTATTTAATCTTAAAGCATACAGCCTTACCTAGCTGTCAAAACTGTTTTACCAAAACTTGTCTTAGATTCCAGGAGCCCCGCCAATCTGGCATGTGGAGCCTAGGGGAGCAAGTCAAAGCCAAACAGGCTAACCCGACAATTTAATTTTAAAACATACAGACTTACGTAGCTGCCAAAACTGCTTTACCAAAACTTGCCTAAGATACCAGGAGCCCTGTTAATCTGGCATTTGCAGCCTAGGGGAGCAAGTCAAAGCAAAATAGTCTCACCCGACTATTAAGTCTTAACACATTCAGCCTCACCTGGAACTCAAAATTGCCTTACCAAAACTTGTTTCAGATACCAGGAACCCTGTTAATCCAGCATTTGCATCCTAGGGGCGCAACTCAAAGCCAAACAGGCTCAACCGACTATTTAATCTTAAAGCATACAGACTTACGTAGTTGCCAAAGCTGTTTTCCAAAACTTGTCTCAGATACCAGGAACCCTGAAGATGCAGCATTTGCAGCCTAGGGGAGCAAGACAAAGCCAAACAGGCTCTCCCGACTATTAAATCTTAAAACATATAGCCCCATCTGGCCGCCAAAAATGATTTACCAAAACTTGTCTTAGATACCAGGAACCCTGTTATTCCAGCATTTGCATCCTAGGGGCGCAAGTCAAAGCCAAACACGCTCACCCGACTATTTAATCTTAAAGCATACAGCCTTACCTAGCTGTCAAAACTGTTTTACCAAAACTTGTCTTAGATTCCAGGAGCACCGCCAATCTGGCATGTGCAGCCTAGTGGAGCAAGTCAAAGCCAAACAGGCTCATCCGACTATTAAGTCTTAAAACATTCAGCCTCACCTGGAACTCAAAATTGCCATACCAAAACTTGTTTCAGATACCAGGAACCCTATTAATCCAGCATTTGCATCCTAGGGGCGCAAGTCAAGGCCAAATAGGCTCAACCGACTATTTAATCTTAAAACATACAGTCTTGCCCAGCTGCCAAAACTGTTTTTCCAAACCTTGTCTTAGATTCCAGGAGCCCCGCCAATCTGCCATGTGGAGCCTAGGGGAGCAAGTCAAAACCAAACAAGCTCACCCGAGAATTTAATCTTAAAACATACAGCCCCATCTGGCTGCCAAAACTGCTTTAGCAAAACTTGCCTTAGAAACCAGGAGCCCTGTTAATCTAGCATTTGCAGCCTAGGGGAGCAAGTCAAAGCAAAATAGTCTCACCCGACTATTAAGTCTGAACACATTCAGCCTCACCTGGAACTCAGAATTGCCTTACCAAAACTTGTCTCAGATTCCAGGAACACTGGTTATCCAGCATTTGCATCCTAGGGGCGCAAGTCAAAGCCAAACAGGCTCTCCCGACAATTTAATCTTAAAACTTACAGACTTACGTAGCTGCCAAAACTGCTTTACCAAAACTTGCCTTAGAAACCAGGAGCCCTGTTAATCTAGCATTTGCAGCCTAGGGGAGCAAGTCAAACCAAAATAGTCTCACCCGACTATTAAGTCTTAACACATTCAGCCTCACCTGGAACTTAAAATTGCCTTACCAAAACTTGTTTCAGATACCAGGAACCCTGTTATTCCAGCATTTGCATCCTAGGGGCGCAAGTCAAAGCCAAACACCCTCACCCGACTATTTAATCTTAAAGCATACAGCCTTACCTAGCTGTCAAAACTGTTTTACCAAAACTTGTCTTAGATTCCAGGAGCCCCGCCAATCTGGCATGTGGAGCCTAGGGGAGCAAGTCAAAGCCAAAGAGGCTCACCCGACAGTTTAATCTTAAAACATACAGACTTACGTAGCTGCTAAAACTGCTTTACCAAAACTTGCCTTAGAAACCAGGAGCCCTGTTAATCTAGCATTTGCAGCCTAGGGGAGCAAGTCAAAGCAAAATAGTCTCACCCGACTATTAAGTATGAACACATTCAGCCTCACCTGGAACTCAGAATTGCCTTACCAAAACTTGTCTCAGATTCCAGGAACCCTGGTTATCCAGCATTTGCATCCTAGGGGCGCAAGTCAAAGCCAAACAGGCTCTCCCGATAATTTAATCTTAAAACTTACAGACTTACGTAGCTGCCAAAACTGCTTTACCAAAACTTGCCTTAGAAACCAGGAGCCCTGTTAATCTAGCATTTTCAGCCTAGGGGAGCAAGTCAACGCAAAATAGTCTCACCCGACTATTAAGTATGAACACATTCAGCCTCACCTGGAACTCAGAATTGCCTTACCAAAACTTGTCTCAGATTCCAGGAACCCTGGTTATCCAGCATTTGCATCCTAGGGGCGCAACTCAAAGCCAAACAGGCTCAACCGACTATTTAATCTAAAAACATACAGTCTTGCCCAGCTGTCAAAACTGTTTTACCAAACCTTGTCTTAGATTCCAGGAGCCAAGCCAATCTGGCATGTGCAGCCTAGTGGAGCAAGTCAAAGCAAAATAGTCTCTCCCAACTATTAAGTCTTAACACATTCAGCCTCACCTGGTACTCAAAATTGTCTTACCAAAACTTGTTTCAGATACCAGGAACCCTGTTAATCCAGCATTTGCATCCTAGGGGCGCAACTCAAAGCCAAACAGGCTCAACCGACTATTTAATCTAAAAACATTAAGTCTTACCCAGCTGTCAAAACTGTTTTACCAAACCTTGTCTTAGATTCCAGGAGCCAAGCCAATCTGGCATGTGGAGCCTAAGGGAGCAAGTCAAAGCCAAACAGGCTCACCCGACAATTTAATCTTAAAACATACAGACTTACGTAGTTGCCAAAGCTGCTTTACCAAAACTTGTCTCAGCTACCAGGAATCCTGTTAATGCAGCATTTGCATCCTAGGGGCGCAAGTCAAAGCCAAACAGGCTCTCCCGACTATTAAATCTTAAAACATATAGCCTGACACCTGACACCTGACAATTTAATCTTAAAACATACAGACTTACGTAGCTGCTAAAACTGCTTTACCAAAACTTGCCTTACAAACCAGGAGCCCTGTTAATCTAGCATTTGCAGCCTAGGGGAGCAAGTCAAACCAAAATAGTCTCACCCGACTATTAAGTCTTAACACATTCAGCCTCACCTGGAACTCAAAATTGCCTTACCAAAACTTGTTTCAGATACCAGGAACCCTGTTAATCCAGCATTTGCATCCTAGGGGCGCAACTCAAAGCCAAACAGGCTCAACCGACTATTTAATCTAAAAACATACAGTCTTACCCAGCTGTCAAAACTGTTTTACCAAACCTTGTCTTAGATTCCAGGAGCCAAGCCAATCTGGCATGTGGAGCCTAAGGGAGCAAGTCAAAGCCAAACAGGCTCACCCGACAATTTAATCTTCAAACATACAGACTTACGTAGTTGCCAAAGCTGCTTTACCAAAACTTGTCTCAGCTACCAGGAACCCTGTTAATGCAGCATTTGCATCCTAGGGGCGCAAGTCAAAGCCAAACAGGCTCTCCCGACTATTAAATCTTAAAACATATAGCCCCATCTGGCCGCAAAATTGATTTACCAAAACTTGTCTTAGATACCAGGAACCCTGTTATTCCAGCATTTGCATCCTAAGGGCGCAAGTCAAAGCCAAACACGCTCACCCGACTATTTAAACTTAAAGCATACAGCCTTACCTAGCTGTCAAAACTGTTTTACCAAAACTTGTCTTAGATTCCAGGAGCCAAGCCAATCTGGCATGTGGAGCCTAGGGGAGCAAGTCAAAGCCAAACAGGCTCACCCGACAGTTTAATCTTAAAACATACAGACTTACGTAGCTGCCAAAACTGCTTTACCAAAACTTGCCTTAGAAACCAGGAGCCCTGTTAATCTAGCATTTTCAGCCTAGGGGAGCAAGTCAAAGCAAAATAGTCTCACCCGACTATTAAGTATGAACACATTCAGCCTCACCTGGAACTCAGAATTGCCTTACCAAAACTTGTCTCAGATTCCAGGAACCCTGGTTATCCAGCATTTGCATCCTAGGGGCGCAAGTCAAAGCCAAACAGGCTCTCCCGACAATTTAATCTTAAAACTTACAGACTTACGTAGCTGCCAAAACTGCTTTACCAAAACTTGCCTTAGAAACCAGGAGCCCTGTTAATCTAGCATTTGCAGCCTAGGGGAGCAAGTCAAAGCAAAATAGTCTCACCCGAATATTAAGTATGAACACATTCAGCCTCACCTGGAACTCAGAATTGCCTTACCAAAACTTGTTTCAGATACCAGGAACCCTGTTAATCCAGCATTTGCATCCTAGGGGCGCAACTCAAAGCCAAACAGGCTCAACCGACTATTTAATCTAAAAACATACAGTCTTGCCCAGCTGTCAAAACTGTTTTACCAAACCTTGTCTTAGATTCCAGGAGCCAAGCCAATCTGGCATGTGGAGCCTAAGGGAGCAAGTCAAAGCAAAATAGTTTCACCCATCTATTAAGTCTTAAGACATTCAGCCTCACCTGGTACTCAAATTGTCTTACCAAAACTTGTTTCAGATACCAGGAACCCTGTTAATCCAGCATTTGCATCCTAGGGGCGTAACTCAAAGCCAAACAGGCTAGACCGACTATTTAATCTTAAAACATGCAGTCTTGCCCAGCTGTCAAAACTGTTTTACCAAACCTTGTCTTAGATTCCAGGAGCCAAGCCAATCTGGCATGTGGAGCCTAAGGGAGCAAGTAAAAGCCAAACAGGCTCACCTCACAATTTAATCTTTAAACATACAGACTTACGTAGTTGCCAAAGCTGCTTTACCAAAACTTGTCTCAGATACCAGGAACCCTGTTAATGCAGCATTTGCATCCTAGGGGCGCAAGTCAAAGCCAAACAGGCTCTCCCGACTATTAAATCTTAAAACATATAGCCTGACACCTGACACCTGACAATTTAATCTTAAAACATACAGACTTACGTAGCTGCTAAAACTGCTTTACCAAAACTTGCCTTAGAAACCAGGAGCCCTGTTAATCGAGCATTTGCAGCCTATGGGAGCAAGTCAAAGCAAAATAGTCTCACCCGACTATTAAGTCTTAACACATTGAGCCTCACCTGGTACTCAAAATTGCCTTACCAAAACTTGTTTCAGATACCAGGAACCCTGTTAATCCAGCATTTGCATCCTAGGGGCGCAACTCAAAGCCAAACAGGCTCACCCGACAATTTAATCTTAAAACATACAGACTTACGTAGTTCCCAAAGCTGCTTTACCAAAACTTGTCTCAGATACCAGGAACCCTGTTAATGCAGCATTTGCATCCTAGGGGCGCAAATCAAAGCCAAACAGGCTCTCCCGACTATTAAATCTTAAAACATATAGCCCCATCTGGCCGCCAAAACTCATTTACCAAAACTTGTCTTAGATACCAGAAACCCTGTTATTCCAGCATTTGCATCCTAGGGGCGCAAGTCAAAGCCAAACACGCTCTTCCGACTATTTAATCTTAAAGCATACAACCTTACCTAGCTGTCAAAACTGTTTTACCAAAACTTGTCTTAGATTCCAGGAGCCCCGCCAATCTGGCATGCGGAGCCTAGGGGAAAAAGTCAAAGCCAAACAGGCTCACCTGACAATTTAATCTTAAAACATACAGACTAACGTAGCTGCCAAAACTATTTTACCAAAACTTGCCTTAGAAACCAGGAGCCCTGTTAATCTAGCATTTGCAGCCTATGGGAGCAAGTCAAAGCAAAATAGTCTCACCCGACTATTAAGTCTTAACACATTCAGCCTCACCTGGTACTCAAAATTGCCTTACCAAAACTTGTTTCAGATACCAGGAACCCTGTTAATCCAGCATTTGCATCCTAGGGGCGCAACTCAAAGCCAAACAGGCTCAACCGACTATTTAATCTAAAAACATACAGTCTTACCCAGCTGTCAAAACTGTTTTACCAAACCTTGTCTTAGATTCCAGGAGCCAAGCCAATCTGGCATGTGGAGCCTAAGGGAGCAAGTCAAAGCCAAACAGGCTCACCCGACAATTTAATCTTAAAACATACAGACTTACGTAGTTGCCAAAGCTGCTTTACCAAAACTTGTCTCAGCTACCAGGAACCCTGTTAATGCAGCATTTGCATCCTAGGGGCGCAAGTCAAAGCCAAACAGGCTCTCCCGACTATTAAATCTTAAAACATATAGCCCCATCTGGCCGCAAAATTGATTTACCAAAACTTGTCTTAGATACCAGGAACCCTGTTATTCCAGCATTTGCATCCTAAGGGCGCAAGTCAAAGCCAAACACGCTCACCCGACTATTTAAACTTAAAGCATACAGCCTTACCTAGCTGTCAAAACTGTTTTACCAAAACTTGTCTTAGATTCCAGGAGCCCCGCCAATCTGGCATGTGGAGCCTAGGGGAGCAAGTCAAAGCCAAACAGGCTCACCCGACAGTTTAATCTTAAAACATACAGACTTACGTAGCTGAGAAAACTGCTTTACCAAAACTTGCCTTAGAAACCAGGAGCCCTGTTAATCTAGCATTTGCAGCCTAGGGGAGCAAGTCAAAGCAAAATAGTCTCACCCGACTATTAAGTATGAACACATTCAGCCTCACCTGGAACTCAGAATTGCCTTACCAAAACTTGTCTCAGATTCCAGGAACCCTGGTTATCCAGCATTTGCATCCTAGGGGCGCAAGTCAAAGCCAAACAGGCTCTCCCGACAATTTAATCTTAAAACTTACAGACTTACGTAGCTGCCAAAACTGCTTTACCAAAACTTGCCTTAGAAACCAGGAGCCCTGTTAATCTAGCATTTGCAGCCTAGGGGAGCAAGTCAAACCAAAATAGTCTCACCCGACTATTAAGTCTTAACACATTCAGCCTCACCTGGATCTCAAAATTGCCTTACCAAAACTTGTTTCAGATACCAGGAACCCTGTTAATCCAGCATTTGCATCCTAGGGGCGCAACTCAAAGCCAAACAGGCTCAACCGACTATTTAATCTACAAACATACAGTCTTGCCCAGCTGTCAAAACTGTTTTACCAAACCTTGTCTTAGATTCCAGGAGCCAAGCCAATCTGGCATGTGGAGCCTAAGGGAGCAAGTCAAAGCCAAACAGGCTCACCCGACAATTTAATCTTAAAACATACAGACTTACGTAGCTGCCAAAGCTGCTTTACCAAAACTTGTCTCAGATACCAGGAACCCTGTTAATGCAGCATTTGCATCCTAGGGGCGCAAGTCAAAGCCAAACAGGCTCTCCCGACTATTAAATCTTAAAACATATAGCCCCATCTGGCCGCAAAATTGATTTACCAAAACTTGTCTAAGATACCAGGAACCCTGTTATTCCAGCATTTGCATCCTAAGGGCGCAAGTCAAAGCCAAACACGCTCACCCGACTATTTAAACTTAAAGCATACAGCCTTACCTAGCTGTCTAAACTGTTTTTCCAAAACTTGTCTTAGATTCCAGTAGCACCGCCAATCTGGCATGTGCAGCCTAGCGGAGCAAGTCAAAGCAAAATAGTCTCACCCAACTATTAAGTCTTAACACATTCAGCCTCACCTGGTACTCAAAATTGTCTTACCAAAACTTGTTTCAGATACCAGGAACCCTGTTAATCCAGCATTTGCATCCTAGGGGCGCAACTCAAAGCCAAACAGGCTCACCTGACTATTTAAACTTAAAGCATACAGCCTTACCTAACTGTCAAATCTGTTTTACCAAAACTTGTCTTAGATTCCAGGAGCACCGCCAATCTGGCATGTGCAGCCTAGTGGAGCAAGTCAAAGGAAAATAGTCTCACCCAACTATTAAGTCTTAACACATTCAGCCTCACCTGGTACTCAAATTGTCTTACCAAAACTTGTTTCAGATACCAGGAACCCTGTTAATCCAGCATTTGCATCCTAGGGGCGCAACTCAAAGCCAAACAGGCTCAACCGACTATTTAATCTAAAAACATACAGTCTTGCCCAGCTGTCAAAACTGTTTTACCAAACCTTGTCTTAGATTCCAGGAGCCAAGCCAATCTGGCATGTGGAGCCTAAGGGAGCAAGTCAAAGCCAAACAGGCTCACCCGACAATTTAATCTTTAAACATACAGACTTACGTAGTTGCCAAAGCTGCTTTACCAAAACTTGTCTCAGATACCAGGAACCCTGTTAATGCAGCACTTGCATCCTAGGGGCGCAAGTCAAAGCCAAACAGGCTCTCCCGACTATTAAATCTTAAAACATATAGCCTGACACCTGACACCTGACAATTTAATCCAAAAACATACAGACTTACGTAGCTGCTAAAACTGCTTTACCAAAACTTGCCTTAGAAACCAGGAGCCCTGTTAATCTAGCATTTGCAGCCTATGGGAGCAAGTCAAAGCAAAATAGTCTCACCCGACTATTAAGTCTTAACACATTCAGCCTCACCTGGTACTTAAAATTGCCTTACCAAAACTTGTTTCAGATACCAGGAACCCTGTTAATCCAGCATTTGCATCCTAGGGGCGCAACTCAAAGCCAAACAGGCTAGACCGACTATTTAATCTTAAAACATACAGCCTTGCCCAGCTGTCAAAACTGTTTTACCAAACCTTGTCTTAGATTCCAGGAGCCAAGCCAATCTGGCATGTGGAGCCTAAGGGAGCAAGTCAAAGCCAAACAGGCTCACCCGACAATTTAATCTTAAAACATACAGACTTACGTACCAAACAGGCTCATCTGACTATTTAATCCTAAAACATATAGCCCCATCTTGCCGCCAAAACTGATTTACCAAAACTTATCTCAGTTACCAGGAACCCTGTTAATCTAGCATTTGCAGCCTAGGGGAGCAAGACAAAGCCAAATATTCTCACCCGACTATTACATTTTAAAACATATAGCCCCATCTGGCCGCCAAAACTGATTTACCAAAACTTGTCTCAGATATCAGGAACCCTGTTAATCCAGCATTTGCATCCTAGGGGAGCAAGTCAAAGTCAAACAGACTCACCCGACTATTTAAACTTAAAACATACAGACTTACGTAGCTGTTAAAACTGTTTTACCAAAACCTTTTTTAGATTCCAGGAGCCCCGCCAATCTGGCATGTGCCGCCTAGGGGAGAAAGTCAAAGCCAAATAGTCTCACACGAAACATAAAACATTCAGCCTCACCTGGAACTCAAAATGGCCATACCAAAACTTGTTTCAGATACCAGGAACCCTGTTAATCCAGCATTTGCATACTATGGGCGCAAGTCAAGGCCAAATAGGCTCAACCGACTATTTAATCTTAAAACATACAGTCTTGCCCAGCTGTCAAAACTGTTTTAACAAACCTTCTCTTAGATTCCAGGAGCCCCGCCAATCTGGCATGTGGAGCCTAGGGGAGCAAGTCAAAACCAAACAGGCTCACCCGAGAATTTAATCTTAAAACATACAGCCCCATCTGGCTGCCAAAACTGCTTTACCAAAACTTGCCTTAGAAACCAGGAGCCCTGTTAATCTAGCATTTGCAGCCTAGGGGAGCAAGTCAAAGCAAAATAATCTCATCCGACTATTAAGTGTGAACACATTCAGCCTCACCTGGAACTCAGAATTGCCCTACCAAAACTTGTCTCAGATTCCAGGAACCCTGGTTATCCAGCATTTGCATCCTAGGGGCGCAAGTCAAAGCCAAACAGGCTCACCCGACTATTAAGTCTTAAAATATATAGCCCCATCTGGCCGCCAAAACTGATTTACCAAAACTTGTCTTAGATACCAGAAACCCTGTTATTCCAGCATTTGCATCCTAGGGGCGCAAGTCAAAGCCAAGCTCACTCTTCCGACTATTTAATCTTAAAGCATACAACCTTACCTAGCTGTCAAAACTGTTTTACCAAAACTTGTCTTAGATTCCAGGAGCCCCGCCAATCTGGCATGTGAAGCCTAGGGGAGCAAGTCAAAGCCAAACAGGCTCACCTGACAATTTAATCTTAAAACATACAGACTTACGTAGCTGCCAAAACTGCTTTACCAAAACTTGCCTTAGAAACCAGGAGCCCTGTTAATCTAGCATTTGCAGCCTATGGGAGCAAGTCAAAGCAAAATAGTCTCACCCGACTATTAAATCTTAAAACATATAGCCCCATCTGGCCGCCAAAAATGATTTACCAAAATTTGTCTTAGATTCCAGGAACCCTGTTATTCCAGCATTTTCATCCTAGGAGTGCAAGTCAAAGCCAAACACGCTCACCCGACTATTTAATCTTAAAGCATACCACCTTACCTAGCTGTCAAAACGGTTTTACCAAAACTTGTCTTAGATTCCAGGAGCACCGCCAATCTGGCATGTGCAGCCTAGTGGAGCAAGTCAAAGCCAAACAGGCTCATCCGACTATTTAATCCTAAAACATATAGCCCCATCTTGCCGCCAAAACTGATTTACCAAAACTTATCTCAGTTACCAGGAACCCTGTTAATCTAGCATTTGCAGCCTAGGGGAGCAAGACAAAGCCAAATATTCTCACCCGACTATTAAATTTTAAAACATATAGCCCCATCTGGCCGCCAAAACTGATTTACCAAAACTTGTCTCAGATATCAGGAACCCTGTTAATCCAGCATTTGCATCCTAGGGGAGCAAGTCAAAGTCAAACAGACTCACCCGACTATTTAAACTTAAAACATACAGACTTACGTTGCTGTTAAAACTGTTTTACCAAAACCTTTTTTAGATTCCAGGAGCCCCGCCAATCTGGCATGTGCCGCCTTGGGGAGAAAGTCAAAGCCAAATAGTCTCACACGAAACATAAAACATTCAGCCTCACCTGGTACTCAAAATTGCCTTACCAAAACTTGTTTCAGATACCAGGAACCCTGTTAATCCAGCATTTGCATCCTAGGGGCGCAACTCAAAGCCAAACAGGCTAGACCGACTATTTAATCTTAAAACATACAGTCTTGCCCAGCTGTCAAAACTGTTTTACCAAACCTTGTCTTAGATTCCAGGAGCCAAGCCAATCTGGCATGTGGAGCCTAAGGGAGCAAGTCAAGGCCAAACAGGCTCACCCGACAATTTAATCTTAAAACATACAGACTTACGTAGTTCCCAAAGCTGCTTTACCAAAACTTGTCTCAGATACCAGAAACCCTGTTAATGCAGCATTTGCATCCTAGGGGCGCAAGTCAAAGCCAAACAGGCTCTCCCGACTATTAAATCTTAAAACATATAGCCCCATCTGGGCGCCAAAAATGATTTACAAAAACTTGTCTTAGATGCCAGGAACCCTGTTATTCCAGCATTTTCATCCTAGGAGTGCAAGTCAAAGCCAAACACGCTCACCCGACTATTTAATCTTAAAGCATACCGCCTTACTTAGCTGTCAAAACGGTTTTACCAAAACTAGTCTTAGATTCCAGGAGCACCGCCAATCTGGCATGTGCAGCCTAGTGGAGCAAGTCAAAGCCAAACAGGCTCATCCGACTATTTAATCCTAAAACATATAGCCCCATCTTGCCGCCAAAACTGATTTACCAAAACTTATATCAGTTACCAGGAACCCTGTTAATCTAGCATTTGCAGCCTAGGTGAGCAAGTCAAAGCCAAACAGGCTCATCCGACTATTTAATCCTAAAACATATAGCCCCATCTGGCCGCCAAAACTGATTTACCAAAACTAGTCTCAGATATCAGGAACCCTGTTAATCCAGCATTTGCATCCTAGGGGAGCAAGTCAAAGTCAAACAGACTCACCCGACTATTTAAACTTAAAACATACAGACTTACGTAGCTGTTAAAACTGTTTTACCAAAACCTTTTTTAGATTCCAGGAGCTCCGGCAATCTGGCATGTGCCGCCTAGGGGAGAAAGTCAAAGCCAAATAGTCTCACACGAAACATAAAACATTCAGCCTCACCTGGTACTCAAAATTGCCTTACCAAAACTTGTTTCAGATACCAGGAACCCTGTTAATCCAGCATTTGCATCCTAGGGGCGCAACTCAAAGCCAAACAGGCTAGACCGACTATTTAATCTTAAAACATACAGTCTTGCCCAGCTGTCAAAACTGTTTTACCAAACCTTGTCTTAGATTCCAGGAGCCAAGCCAATCTGGCATGTGGAGCCTAAGGGAGCAAGTCAAAGCCAAACAGGCTCACCCGACAATTTAATCTTAAAACATACAGACTTACGTAGTTCCCAAAGCTGCTTTACCAAAACTTGTCTCAGATACCAGGAACCCTGTTAATGCAACATTTGCATCCTAGGGGCGCAAATCAAAGCCAAACAGGCTCTCCCGACTATTAAATCTTAAAACATATAGCCCCATCTGGCCGCCAAAAATGATTTACCAAAACTTGTCTTAGATGCCAGGAACCCTGTTATTCCAGCATTTTCATCCTAGGAGTGCAAGTCAAAGCCAAACACGCTCACCCGACTATTTAATCTTAAAGCATACCGCCTTACCTAGCTGTCAAAACGGTTTTACCAAAACTTGTCTTAGATTCCAGGAGCACCGCCAATCTGGCATGTGCAGCCTAGTGGAGCAAGTCAAAGCCAAACAGGCTCATCCGACTATTTAATCCTAAAACATATAGCCCCATCTTGCCGCCAAAACTGATTTACCAAAACTTGCCTTAGAAACCAGGAGCCCTGTTAATCTAGCATTTGCAGCCTAGGGGAGCAAGTCAAAGCCAAACAGGCTCACCCGACTATTTAAACTTAAAACATACAGACTTACGGAGCTGTTAAAACTGTTTCACCAAAACCTTTTTTAGATTCCAGGAGCCCCGGCAATTTGGCATGTGCCGCCTAGGGGAGAAAGTCAAAGCCAAATAGTCTCACACGAAACATAAAACATTCAGCCTCACCTGGTACTCAAAATTGCCTTACCAAAACTTGTTTCAGATACCAGGAACCCTGTTAATCCAGCATTTGCATCCTAGGGGCGCAACTCAAAGCCAAACAGGCTAGACCGACTATTTAATCTTAAAACATATAGCCCCATCTTGCCGCCAAAACTGATTTACCAAAACTTGCCTTAGAAACCAGGAGCCCTGTTAATCTAGCATTTGCAGCCTAGGGGAGCAAGTCAAAGCCAAACAGGCTCACCCGACTATTTAATCTTAAAACATACAGACTTACGTAGTTCCCAAAGCTGCTTTACCAAAACTTGTCTCAGATACCAGGAACCCTGTTAATGCAACATTTGCATCCTAGGGGCGCAAATCAAAGCCAAACAGGCTCTCCCGACTATTAAATCTTAAAACATATAGCCCCATCTGGCCGCCAAAAATGATTTACCAAAACTTGTCTTAGATGCCAGGAACCCTGTTATTCCAGCATTTTCATCCTAGGAGTGCAAGTCAAAGCCAAACACGCTCACCCGACTATTTAATCTTAAAGCATACCGCCTTACCTAGCTGTCAAAACGGTTTTACCAAAACTTGTCTTAGATTCCAGGAGCACCGCCAATCTGGCATGTGCAGCCTAGTGGAGCAAGACAAAGCCAAATATTCTCACCCGACTATTAAATTTTAAAACATATGGCCCCATCTGGCCGCCAAAACTGATTTACCAAAACTTGTCTCAGATATCAGGAACCCTGTTAATCCATCATTTGCATCCTAGGGGAGCAAGTCAAAGTCAAACAGACTCACCCGACTATTTAAACTTAAAACATACAGACTTACGGAGCTGTTAAAACTGTTTCACCAAAACCTTTTTTAGATTCCAGGAGCCCCGGCAATTTGGCATGTGCCGCCTAGGGGAGAAAGTCAAAGCCAAATAGTCTCACACGAAACATAAAACATTCAGCCTCACCTGGTACTCAAAATTGCCTTACCAAAACTTGTTTCAGATACCAGGAACCCTGTTAATCCAGCATTTGCATCCTAGGGGCGCAACTCAAAGCCAAACAGGCTAGACCGACTATTTAATCTTAAAACATACAGTCTTGCCCAGCTGCCAAAACTGTTTTACCAAACCATGTCTTAGATTCCAGAAGCCCCGCCAATCTGGCATGTGGAGCCTAGGGGAGCAAGTCAAAACCAAACAGGCTCACCCGAGAATTTAATCTTAAAACATACAGCCCCATCTGGCTGCCAAAACTGCTTTACCAAAACTTGCCTTAGAAACCAGGAGCCCTGTTAATCTAGCATTTGCAGCCTAGGGGAGCAAGTCAAAGCCAAACAGGCTCACCCGACTATTAAATCCTAAAACATATAGCCCCATCTGGCCGCCAAAACTTATTTACCAAAACTTGTTTCAGATACCAGGAACCCTGTTAATCCAGCATTTGCATCCTAGGGGCGCAACTCAAAGCCAAACAGGCTCAACCGACTATTTAATCTTAAAACATACAGTCTTGCCCAGCTGTCAAAACTCTTTTACCAAACCTTGTCTTAGATTCCAGGAGCCAAGCCAATCTGGCCTGTGGAGCCAAGGGGAGCAAGTCAAAGCCAATCAGGCTCACCCAACAATTTAATCTTAAAACATACAGACTTACGTAGTTGCCAAAGCTGCTTTACCAAAACTTGTCTCAGATACCAGGAACCCTGTTAATGCAGCATTTGCATCCTAGGGGCGCAAGTCAAAGCCAAACAGGCTCTCCCGACTATTAAGTCTTAAAACATATAGCCCCATCTGGCCGCCAAAAATGATTTACCAAAACTTGTCTTAGATGCCAGGAACCCTGTTATTCCAGCATTTTCATCCTAGGGGCGCAAGTCAAAGCCAAACACGCTCACCCGACTATTTAATCTTAAAGCATACAGCCTTACCTAGCTGTCAAAACAGTTTTACCAAAACTTGTCTTAGATTCCAGGAGCACCGCCAATCTGGCATGTGCAGCCTAGTAGAGCAAGTCAAAGCCAAACAGGCTCATCTGACTATTTAATCCTAAAACATATAGCCCCATCTTGCCGCCAAAACTGATTTACCAAAACTTATCTCATTTACCAGGAACCCTGTTAATCTAGCATTTGCAGCCTAGGGGAGCAAGACAAAGCCAAATATTCTCACCCGACTATTTAAACTTAAAACATACAGACTTACCTAGCTGTCAAAACTGTTTTACCAAAACTTGTCTTAGATTCCAGGAGCACCGCCAATCTGGCATGTGCAGCCTAGTAGAGCAAGTCAAAGCCAAACAGGCTCATCTGACTATTTAATCCTAAAACATATAGCCCCATCTTGCCGCCAAAACTGATTTACCAAAACTTATCTCAGTTACCAGGAACCCTGTTAATCTAGCATTTGCAGCCTAGGGGAGCAAGACAAAGCCAAATATTCTCACCCGACTATTTAAACTTAAAACATACAGACTTACGACGCTGTTAAAACTGTTTTACCAAAACCTTTTATAGATTCCAGGAGCCCCGCCAATCTGGCATGTGCCGCCTAGGGGAGAAAGTCAAAGCCAAATAGTCTCACACGAAACATAAAACATTCAGCCTCACCTGGAACTCAAAATTGCCATACCAAAACTTGTTTCAGATACCAGGAACCCTGTTAATCCAGCATTTGCATCCTAGGGGCGCAAGTCAAGGCCAAATAGGCTCAACCGAATATTTAATCTTAAAACATACAGTCTCGCCCAGCTGCCAAAACTGTTTTACCAAACCTTGTCTTAGATTCCAGAAGCCCCGCCAATCTGGCATGTGCAGCCTAGGAAAGCAAGTCAAAACCAAACAGGCTCACCCGAGACTTTAATCTTAAAACATACAGCCCCATCTGGCTGCCTAAACTGCTTTACCAAAACTTGCCTTAGAAACCAGGAGCCCTGTTAATCTAGCATTTGCAGCCTAGGGGAGCAAGTCAAAGCAAAATAATCTCATCCGACTATTTAGTCTGAACACATTCAGCCTCACCTGGAACTCAGAATTGCCTTACCAAAACTTGTCTCAGATTCCAGGAACCCTGGTTATCCAGCATTTGCATCCTAGGGGCGCAAGTCAAAGCCAAACAGGCTCACCCGACTATTAAATCTTAAAAAATATATCCCCATCTGGCCGCCAAAACTGATTTACCAAAACTTGTCTTAGATACCAGGAACCCTGTTATTCCAGCATTTGCATCCTAGGGGCGCAAGTCAAAGCCAAACACGCTCACCCGACTATTTAATCTTAAAGCATACAGCCTTACCTAGCTGTCAAAACTGATTTACCAAAACTTGTCTTAGATTCCAGGAGCACCGCCAATCTGGCATGTGCAGCCTAGTAGAGCAAGTCAAAGCCAAACAGGCTCATCTGACTATTTAATCCTAAAACATATAGCCCCATCTTGCCGCCAAAACTGATTTACCAAAACTTATCTCAGTTACCAGGAACCCTGTTAATCTAGCATTTGCAGCCTAGGGGAGCAAGACAAAGCCAAATATTCTCACCCGACTATTTAAACTTAAAACATACAGACTTACCTAGCTGTCAAAACGGTTTTACCAAAACTTGTCTTAGATTCCAGGAGCACCGCCAATCTGGCATGTGCAGCCTAGTGGAGCAAGTCAAAGCCAAACAGGCTCATCCGACTATTTAATCCTAAAACATATAGCCCCATCTTGCCGCCAAAACTGATTTACCAAAACTTATCTCAGTTACCAGGAACCCTGTTAATATAGCATTTGCAGCCTAGGGGAGCAAGACAAAGCCAAATATTCTCACCCGACTATTAAATTTTAAAACATATGGCCCCATCTGGCCGCCAAAACTGATTTACCAAAACTTGTCTCAGATATCAGGAACCCTGTTAATCCATCATTTGCATCCTAGGGGAGCAAGTCAAAGTCAAACAGACTCACCCGACTATTTAAACTTAAAACATACAGACTTAGGTAGCTGTTAAAACTGTTTCACCAAAACCTTTTTTAGATTCCAGGAGCCCCGGCAATTTTGCATGTGCCGCCTAGGGGAGAAAGTCAAAGCCAAATAGTCTCACACGAAACATAAAACATTCAGCCTCACCTGGTACTCAAAATTGCCTTACCAAAACTTGTTTCAGATACCAGGAACCCTGTTAATCCAGCATTTGCATCCTAGGGGCGCAACTCAAAGCCAAACAGGCTAGACCGACTATTTAATCTTAAAACATACAGTCTTGCCCAGCTGCCAAAACTGTTTTACCAAACCATGTCTTAGATTCCAGAAGCCCCGCCAATCTGGCATGTGGAGCCTAGGGGAGCAAGTCAAAACCAAACAGGCTCACCCGAGAATTTAATCTTAAAACATACAGCCCCATCTGGCTGCCAAAACTGCTTTACCAAAACTTGCCTTAGAAACCAGGAGCCCTGTTAATCTAGCATTTGCAGCCTAGGGGAGCAAGTCAAAGCAAAATAGTCTCACCCGACTATTAAGTCTTAACACATTCAGCCTCACCTGGAACTCAAAATTGCCTTACTAAAACTTGTTTCAGATACCAGGAACCCTGTTAATCCAGCATTTGCATCCTAGGGGCGCAACTCAAAGCCAAACAGGCTCAACCGACTATTTAATCTTAAAACATACAGTCTTGCCCAGCTGTCAAAACTCTTTTACCAAACCTTGTCTTAGATTCCAGGAGCCAAGCCAATCTGGCCTGTGGAGCCAAGGGGAGCAAGTCAAAGCCAATCAGGCTCACCCAACAATTTAATCTTAAAACATACAGACTTACGTAGTTGCCAAAGCTGCTTACCAAAACTTGTCTCAGATACCAGGAACCCTGTTAATGCAGCATTTGCATCCTAGGGGCGCAAGTCAAAGCCAAACAGGCTCTCCCGACTATTAAGTCTTAAAACATATAGCCCCATCTGGCCGCCAAAAATGATTTACCAAAACTTGTCTTAGATGCCAGGAACCCTGTTATTCCAGCATTTTCATCCTAGGGGCGCAAGTCAAAGCCAAACACGCTCACCCGACTATTTAATCTTAAAGCATACAGCCTTACCTAGCTGTCAAAACTGTTTTACCAAAACTTGTCTTAGATTCCAGGAGCACCGCCAATCTGGCATGTGCAGCCTAGTAGAGCAAGTCAAAGCCAAACATTCTCATCTGACTATTTAATCCTAAAACATATAGCCCCATCTTGCCGCCAAAACTGATTTACCAAAACTTATCTCAGTTACCAGGAACCCTGTTAATCTAGCATTTGCAGCCTAGGGGAGTAAGACAAAGCCAAATATTCTCACCCGACTATTTAAACTTAAAACATACAGACTTACCTAGCTGTCAAAACTGTTTTACCAAAACTTGTCTTAGATTCCAGGAGCACCGCCAATCTGGCATGTGCAGCCTAGTAGAGCAAGTCAAAGCCAAACAGGCTCATCTGACTATTTTATCCTAAAACATATAGCCCCATCTTGCCGCCAAAACTGATTTACCAAAACTTATCTCAGTTACCAGGAACCCTGTTAATCTAGCATTTGCAGCCTAGGGGAGCAAGACAAAGCCAAATATTCTCACCCGACTATTTAAACTTAAAACATACAGACTTAAGTAGCTGTTAAAACTGTTTTACCAAAACCTTTTATAGATTCCAGGAGCCCCGCCAATCTGGCATGTGCCGCCTAGGGGAGAAAGTCAAAGCCAAATAGTCTCACACGAAACATAAAACATTCAGCCTCACCTGGAACTCAAAATTGCCATACCAAAACTTGTTTCAGATACCAGGAACCCTGTTAATCCAGCATTTGCATCCTAGGGGCGCAAGTCAAGGCCAAATAGGCTCAACCGAATATTTAATCTTAAAACATACAGTCTCGCCCAGCTGCCAAAACTGTTTTACCAAACCTTGTCTTAGATTCCAGAAGCCCCGCCAATCTGGCATGTGCAGCCTAGGAAAGCAAGTCAAAACCAAACAGGCTCACCCGAGACTTTAATCTTAAAACATACAGCCCCATCTGGCTGCCTAAACTGCTTTACCAAAACTTGCCTTAGAAACCACTAGCCCTGTTAATCTAGCATTTGCAGCCTAGGGGAGCAAGTCAAAGCAAAATAATCTCATCCGACTATTTAGTCTGAACACATTCAGCCTCACCTGGAACTCAGAATTGCCTTACCAAAACTTGTCTCAGATTCCAGGAACCCTGGTTATCCAGCATTTGCATCCTAGGGGCGCAAGTCAAAGCCAAACAGGCTCACCCGACTATTAAATCTTAAAAAATATATCCCCATCTGGCCGCCAAAACTGATTTACCAAAACTTGTCTTAGATACCAGGAACCCTGTTATTCCAGCATTTGCATCCTAGGGGCGCAAGTCAAAGCCAAACACGCTCTTCCGACTATTTAATCTTAAAGCATACAACCTTACCTAGCTGTCAAAACTGTTTAACTAAAACTTGTCTTAGATTCCAGGAGCCCCGCCAATCTGGCATGTGGAGCCTAGGGGAGCAAGTCAAAGCCAAACAGGCTCACCTGACAATTTAATCTTAAAACATACAGACTTACGTAGCTGCCAAAACTGCTTTACCAAAACTTGCCTTAGAAACCAGGAGCCCCGCCAATCTAGCATTTGCAGCCTATGGGAGCAAGTCAAAGCAAAATAGTCTCACCCGACTATTAAGTCTTAACACATTCAGCCTCACCTGGTACTCAAAATTGCCTTACCAAAACTTGTTTCAGATACCAGGAACCCTGTTAATCCAGCATTTGCATCCTTGGGGCGCAACTCAAAGCCAAACAGGCTAGACCGACTATTTAATCTTAAAACAAACAGTCTTGCCCAGCTGTCAAAACTGTTTTACCAAACCTTGTCTTAGATTCCAGGAGCCAAGCCAATCTGGCATGTGGAGCCTAAGGGAGCAAGTCAAAGCCAAACAGGCTCACCCGACAATTTAATCTTAAAACATACAGACTTACGTAGTTGCCAAAGCTGCTTTACCAAAACTTGTCTCAGATACCAGGAACCCTGTTAATGCAGCATTTGCATCCTAGGGGCGCAAGTCAAAGCCAAACAGGCTCTCCCGACTATTAAATCTTAAAACATATAGCATCATCTGGCCGCCAAAAATGATTTACCAAAGCTTGTCTTAGATGCCAGGAACCCTGTTATTCCAGCATTTTCATCCTAGGGGCGCAAGTCAAAGCCAAACACGCTCACCCGACAATTTAATCTTAAAGCATACAGCCTTACCTAGCTGTCAAAACGGTTTTACCAAAACTTGTCTTAGATTCCAGGAGCACCGCCAATCTGGCATGTGCAGCCTAGTGGAGCAAGTCAAAGCCAAACAGGCTCATCCGACTATTTAATCCTAAAACATATAGCCCCATCTTGCCGCCAAAACTGATTTACCAAAACTTATCTCAGTTACCAGGAACCCTGTTAATCTAGCATTTGCAGCCTAGGGGAGCAAGACAAAGCCAAATATTCTCACCCGACTATTAAATTTTAAAACATATAGCCCCATCTGGCCGCCAAAACTGATTTACCAAAACTTGTCTCAGATATCAGGAACCCTGTTAATCCAGCATTTGCATCCTAGGGGAGCAAGTCAAAGTCAAACAGACTCACCCGACTATTTAAACTTAAAACATACAGACTTACGTAGCTGTCAAAACTGTTTTACCAAAACTTGTCTTAGATTCCAGGAGCCCCGCCTATCTGGCATGTGCCGCCTAGGGGAGAAAGTCAAAGCCAAATAGTCTCACACGAAACATAAAACATTCAGCCTCACCTGGAACTCAAAATTGCCATACCAAAACTTGTTTCAAATACCAGGAACCCTGTTAATCCAGCATTTGCATCCTAGGGGCGCAAGTCAAGGCCAAATAGGCTCAACCGACTATTTTATCTTAAAACATACAGTTTTGCCCAGCTGCCAAAACTGTTTTACCAAACTATGTCTTAGATTCCAGAAGCCCCGCCAATCTGGCATGTGGAGCCTAGGGGAGCAAGTCAAAACCAAACAGGCTCACCCGAGAATTTAATCTTAAAACATACAGCCCCATCTGGCTGCCAAAACTGCTTTACCAAAACTTGCCTTAGAAAACAGGAGCCCTGTTAATCTAGCATTTGCAGCCTAGGGGAGCAAGTCAAAGCCAAACAGGCTCACCCGACTATTAAATCCTAAAACATATAGCCCCATCTGGCCGCCAAAACTGATTTACCAAAACTTGTTTCATATACCAGGAACCCTGTTAATCCAGCATTTGCATCCTAGGGGCGCAAGTCAAGGCCAAATTGGCTCAAACGACTATTTAATCTTAAAACATACAGTCTTGCCCAGCTGCCAAAACTGTTTTACCAAACCATGTCATAGATTCCAGGAGCCCGGCCAATCTGGCATGTGGAGCCTAGGGGAGCAAGTAAAAACCAAACAGGCTCACCCGAGAATTTAATCTTAAGACATACAGACTTACGTAGTTGCCAAAGCTGCTTTACCAAAACTTGTCTTAGATACCAGGAACCCTGTTAATGCAGCATTTGCATCCTAGGGGCGCAAGTCAAAGCCAAACAGACTCACCCGACTATTAAATCTTAAACATATAGCCCCATCTGGCCGCCAAAACTGATTTACCAAAACTTGTCTCAGATACCAGGAACCCTGTTATTCCAGCATTTGCATCCTAGGGGCGCAAGTCAAAGCCAAACACGCTCACCCGACTATTTAATCTTAAAGCATACAGCCTTACCTAGCTGTCAAAACTGTTTTACAAAAACTTGTCTTAGATTCCAGGAGCACCGCCATTCTGGCATGTGCAGCCTAGTGGAGCAAGTCAAAGCCAAACACGCTCATCCGACTATTTAATCCTAAAACATATAGCCCCATCTTGCCGCCAAAACTGATTTACCAAAACTTATCTCAGTTACCAGGAACCCTGTTAATCTTGCATTTGCAGCCTAGGAGAGCAAGACAAAGCCAAATAGTCTCACCCGACTATTAAACTTTAAAACATATAGACCCATCTGGCCGCCAAAACTGATTTACCAAAACTTGTCTCAGATACCAGGAACCCTGTTATTCTAGCATTTGCATCCTAGGGGCGCAAGTCAAAGCCAAACACGCTCACCCGACTATTTAATCTTAAAGCATACAGCCTTACCTAGCTGTCAAAACTGTTTTACAAAAACTTGTCTTAGATTCCAGGAGCACCGCCATTCTGGCATGTGCAGCCTAGTGGAGCAAGTCAAAGCCAAACACGCTCATCCGACTATTTAATCCTAAAACATATAGCCCCATCTTGCCGCCAAAACTGATTTACCAAAACTTATCTCAGTTACCAGGAACCCTGTTAATCTAGCATTTGCAGCCTAGGGGAGCAAGACAAAGCCAAATATTCTCACCCGACTATTTAAACTTAAAACATACAGACTTACCTAGCTGTCAAAACTGTTTTACCAAAACTTGTCTTAGATTCCAGGAGCACCGCCAATCTGGCATGTGCAGCCTAGTAGAGCAAGTCAAAGCCAAACAGGCTCATCTGACTATTTTATCCTAAAACATATAGCCCCATCTTGCCGCCAAAACTGATTTACCAAAACTTATCTCAGTTACCAGGAACCCTGTTAATCTAGCATTTGCAGCCTAGGGGAGCAAGACAAAGCCAAATATTCTCACCCGACTATTTAAACTTAAAACATACAGACTTAAGTAGCTGTTAAAACTGTTTTACCAAAACCTTTTATAGATTCCAGGAGCCCCGCCAATCTGGCATGTGCCGCCTAGGGGAGAAAGTCAAAGCCAAATAGTCTCACACGAAACATAAAACATTCAGCCTCACCTGGAACTCAAAATTGCGATACCAAAACTTGTTTCAGATACCAGGAACCCTGTTAATCCAGCATTTGCATCCTAGGGGCGCAAGTCAAGGCCAAATAGGCTCAACCGAATATTTAATCTTAAAACATACAGTCTCGCCCAGCTGCCAAAACTGTTTTACCAAACCTTGTCTTAGATTCCAGAAGCCCCGCCAATCTGGCATGTGCAGCCTAGGAAAGCAAGTCAAAACCAAACAGGCTCACCCGAGACTTTAATCTTAAAACATACAGCCCCATCTGGCTGCCTAAACTGCTTTACCAAAACTTGCCTTAGAAACCAGGAGCCCTGTTAATCTAGCATTTGCAGCCTAGGGGAGCAAGTCAAAGCAAAATAATCTCATCCGACTATTTAGTCTGAACACATTCAGCCTCACCTGGAACTCAGAATTGCCTTACCAAAACTTGTCTCAGATTCCAGGAACCCTGGTTATCCAGCATTTGCATCCTAGGGGCGAAAGTCAAAGCCAAACAGGCTCACCCGACTATTAAATCTTAAAAAATATATCCCCATCTGGCCGCCAAAACTGATTTACCAAAACTTGTCTTAGATACCAGGAACCCTGTTATTCCAGCATTTGCATCCTAGGGGCGCAAGTCAAAGCCAAACACGCTCTTCCGACTATTTAATCTTAAAGCATACAACCTTACCTAGCTGTCAAAACTGTTTAACTAAAACTTGTCTTAGATTCCAGGAGCCCCGCCAATCTGGCATGTGGAGCCTAGGGGAGCAAGTCAAAGCCAAACAGGCTCACCTGACAATTTAATCTTAAAACATACAGACTTACGTAGCTGCCAAAACTGCTTTACCAAAACTTGCCTTAGAAACCAGGAGCCCCGCCAATCTAGCATTTGCAGCCTATGGGAGCAAGTCAAAGCAAAATAGTCTCACCCGACTATTAAGTCTTAACACATTCAGCCTCACCTGGTACTCAAAATTGCCTTACCAAAACTTGTTTCAGATACCAGGAACCCTGTTAATCCAGCATTTGCATCCTTGGGGCGCAACTCAAAGCCAAACAGGCTAGACCGACTATTTAATCTTAAAACAAACAGTCTTGCCCAGCTGTCAAAACTGTTTTACCAAACCTTGTCTTAGATTCCAGGAGCCAAGCCAATCTGGCATGTGGAGCCTAAGGGAGCAAGTCAAAGCCAAACAGGCTCACCCGACAATTTAATCTTAAAACATACAGACTTACGTAGTTGCCAAAGCTGCTTTACCAAAACTTGTCTCAGATACCAGGAACCCTGTTAATGCAGCATTTGCATCCTAGGGGCGCAAGTCAAAGCCAAACAGGCTCTCCCGACTATTAAATCTTAAAACATATAGCATCATCTGGCCGCCAAAAATGATTTACCAAAGCTTGTCTTAGATGCCAGGAACCCTGTTATTCCAGCATTTTCATCCTAGGGGCGCAAGTCAAAGCCAAACACGCTCACCCGACAATTTAATCTTAAAGCATACAGCCTTACCTAGCTGTCAAAACGGTTTTACCAAAACTTGTCTTAGATTCCAGGAGCACCGCCAATCTGGCATGTGCAGCCTAGTGGAGCAAGTCAAAGCCAAACAGGCTCATCCGACTATTTAATCCTAAAACATATAGCCCCATCTTGCCGCCAAAACTGATTTACCAAAACTTATCTCAGTTACCAGGAACCCTGTTAATCTAGCATTTGCAGCCTAGGGGAGCAAGACAAAGCCAAATATTCTCACCCGACTATTAAATTTTAAAACATATAGCCCCATCTGGCCGCCAAAACTGATTTACCAAAACTTGTCTCAGATATCAGGAACCCTGTTAATCCAGCATTTGCATCCTAGGGGAGCAAGTCAAAGTCAAACAGACTCACCCGACTATTTAAACTTAAAACATACAGACTTACGTAGCTGTCAAAACTGTTTTACCAAAACTTGTCTTAGATTCCAGGAGCCCCGCCTATCTGGCATGTGCCGCCTAGGGGAGAAAGTCAAAGCCAAATAGTCTCACACGAAACATAAAACATTCAGCCTCACCTGGAACTCAAAATTGCCATACCAAAACTTGTTTCAAATACCAGGAACCCTGTTAATCCAGCATTTGCATCCTAGGGGCGCAAGTCAAGGCCAAATAGGCTCAACCGACTACTTTATCTTAAAACATACAGTTTTGCCCAGCTGCCAAAACTGTTTTACCAAACTATGTCTTAGATTCCAGAAGCCCCGCCAATCTGGCATGTGGAGCCTAGGGGAGCAAGTCAAAACCAAACAGGCTCACCCGAGAATTTAATCTTAAAACATACAGCCCCATCTGGCTGCCAAAACTGCTTTACCAAAACTTGCCTTAGAAAACAGGAGCCCTGTTAATCTAGCATTTGCAGCCTAGGGGAGCAAGTCAAAGCCAAACAGGCTCACCCGACTATTAAATCCTAAAACATATAGCCCCATCTGGCCGCCAAAACTGATTTACCAAAACTTGTTTCATATACCAGGAACCCTGTTAATCCAGCATTTGCATCCTAGGGGCGCAAGTCAAGGCCAAATTGGCTCAAACGACTATTTAATCTTAAAACATACAGTCTTGCCCAGCTGCCAAAACTGTTTTACCAAACCATGTCATAGATTCCAGGAGCCCGGCCAATCTGGCATGTGGAGCCTAGGGGAGCAAGTAAAAACCAAACAGGCTCACCCGAGAATTTAATCTTAAGACATACAGACTTACGTAGTTGCCAAAGCTGCTTTACCAAAACTTGTCTTAGATACCAGGAACCCTGTTAATGCAGCATTTGCATCCTAGGGGCGCAAGTCAAAGCCAAACAGACTCACCCGACTATTAAATCTTAAACATATAGCCCCATCTGGCCGCCAAAACTGATTTACCAAAACTTGTCTCAGATACCAGGAACCCTGTTATTCCAGCATTTGCATCCTAGGGGCGCAAGTCAAAGCCAAACACGCTCACCCGACTATTTAATCTTAAAGCATACAGCCTTACCTAGCTGTCAAAACTGTTTTACAAAAACTTGTCTTAGATTCCAGGAGCACCGCCATTCTGGCATGTGCAGCCTAGTGGAGCAAGTCAAAGCCAAACACGCTCATCCGACTATTTAATCCTAAAACATATAGCCCCATCTTGCCGCCAAAACTGATTTACCAAAACTTATCTCAGTTACCAGGAACCCTGTTAATCTTGCATTTGCAGCCTAGGAGAGCAAGACAATGCCAAATAGTCTCACCCGACTATTAAACTTTAAAACATATAGACCCATCTGGCCGCCAAAACTGATTTACCAAAACTTGTCTCAGATACCAGGAACGCTGTTATTCTAGCATTTGCATCCTAGGGGCGCAAGTCAAAGCCAAACACGCTCACCCGACTATTTAATCTTAAAGCATACAGCCTTACCTAGCTGTCAAAACTGTTTTACAAAAACTTGTCTTAGATTCCAGGAGCACCGCCATTCTGGCATGTGCAGCCTAGTGGAGCAAGTCAAAGCCAAACACGCTCATCCGACTATTTAATCCTAAAACATATAGCCCCATCTTGCCGCCAAAACTGATTTACCAAAACTTATCTCAGTTACCAGGAACCCTGTTAATCTTGCATTTGCAGCCTAGGAGAGCAAGACAAAGCCAAATAGTCTCACCCGACTATTAAACTTTAAAACATATAGACCCATCTGGCCGCCAAAACTGATTTACCAAAACTTGTCTCAGATACCAGGAACCCTGTTAATTCAGCATTTGCAGCCTAGGAGAGCAAGACAAAGCCAAATAGTCTCACCCGACTATTAAACTTTAAAACATATAGACCCATCTGGCCGTCAAAACTGATTTACCAAAACTTGTCTCAGATACCAGGAACCCTGTTAATCTAGCATTTGCAGCCTAGGGGAGCAAGACAAAGCCAAATAGCCTCACCCGACTAGTAAATCTTAACACATTCAGCCTCACCTGGAAGTCGAAATTGCCTTACCAAAACTTGTCTCAGATACCAGGAACCCTGTTAATCCAGCATTTGCATCCTAGGGGAGCAAGTCAAAGTCAAACAGACTCACCCGACTATGTAACCTTAAAACATACAGACTTACGTAGCTGTCAAAACTGTTTTACCAAAACTTGTCTTAGATTCCAGGAGCCCCGCCAATCTGGCATGTGCAGCCTAGGGAAGCAAGTCAAAGCCAAACATGCTCATCCGACTATTTAATCCTAAAACATATAGCCCCATCTGGCCGACAAAACTGATTTACCAAAACTTGTCTCAGATACCTAGAGCCCTGTTAATTTAGCATTTGCAGCCTAAGGGAGCAAGACAAAGCCAAATAGTCTCAGCCGACTATTAAATCTTAAAACATATAGCCCCATCTGGCCGCCAAAACTGAATTACCAAAACTTGTCTCAGATACCAGGAACCCTGTTAATCCAGCATTTGCATCCTAGGGGAGCAAGTCAAAGTCAAACAGACTCACCCGACTATTTAACCTTTAAACATACAGATTTACGTAGCTGTCAAAACTCTTTTACCAAAACTTTTTTAGATTCCAGGAGCCCGCCAATCTGGCATGTGCCGCCTATGTGAAAAAGTCAAAGCCAAATAGTCTCACTCGACTATTAAGTCTTAAAACATTCAGCCTCACCTGGAACTCAAAATTGCCTTACCAAAACTGGTTTCAGATACCAGGAACCCTGTAAATCCAGCATTTGCATGCTAGGGGCGCAAGTCAAAGTCAAACCGGCTCACCCGACTATTTAATCTTAAGACATACAGCCTCACCTAGCTGTCAGAACTGTTTAACCAAAACTTGTCTCAGATACCAGGAGACCTGCCTATCTGGCATGTGCAGCCTAGGGGAACAAGTCAAGGCCAATTAGTCTCTCCTTACTATCCAATCTGTGAACACACAGCCTTACCTGCCCGTCAATATTGCTTTACCAAAACTTGAATCAGATACCAGGAGCCCTGTCAATCTGGCATGTGCTGCCTATGGGAGCAAGTCAAAGACAATTAGTCCCACATCACTGTCCAATCTGTAAGCACACAGCCTTACCTGCCCGTCAAACCTTCTTTACCAAAAATTGAGTCAGATACCTGGAGCCCTACCAATGTGGCATGTGCAGACTATGTGAGCAAGTCGAAGCCAAAAAGTCTCACCCGACTATTTAGTCTTACCACAAACAGCTTCACGTGGAAGTAAAATCTGATTTGCCAAAACTTGTCTCAGATACAAGAAAAATTGTTAATCTAGCATTTAAATCCTGGGGGAGCAAGTCAAATCCATATAGTCTCAACTGACTATTTAATCTCAAAACATACAGCCTTACCTGGCTGTCAAAATTGCTTTACCAAAACTTGTGTCAGATTCCCGGTGCCTTACCAATGTGGCGTGTTCAGCCTATGGGAGCAAGTCATAAACCGAATATTTAGTCTTAAAACATACAGGCTTACCTGGCTGTCAAAATTGTTTTATTAAATCTTGGCTCAGATTCCCGGAGCCCTACCAATCTGGCATTTGCAGCCTTGCGGAGCAGGTATAAGCCAAACAGGCTCAACCGCCAATCTGGCATTTGCAGCCTAGGGAGACAAGTCAAGGCCAATTAGTCTCACCTCACTATCCAATCTGCCAAACTGCCTTACCAAAACTTGAATCAGATACCAGGAGTCCTACCAGTCTTGCATGTGCGAGAATGTCAAAGTCATATAGTCTCACCTGGGTATTTATTCTTACAACATACATCCTTTCCTGGAAGTCAGAATTGCATTACCAAAACTTGTCTCAGATACAAGGAACCCTGTTAATCTATCATTTGCAGTCTAGGGGAGGTAATAGTGTCACCCAACTATTTAATCTTAAAACATACAGTCCTTCTGGCCGCCACAACTGCTTTACAGAAACTTGTCTCAGGAATGTGCAGCCGAGGGGTAATGGTTTCACCCGACGATAAAATCCTTAACCATACAGCCTCACCTGGCCGTCAAAACTGGTTTAGCAACATTGAATCAGATACCAGGATTATTGCCAATCGGGGATTTGCAGCCTGGCGGAGCAAACTAAGGCCAATTCGTCTCACCTCACTATCCAATCTTAAAACACACAGCCTTACCTGGCCTCCAAAACTGTTTTACATTTTGTCTCAGATACTAAGAGCCCTGCTTATCTGGCATGCGCAGTCTAGGGGAGCAAGTCAAAGCCATAAGGTCTCACCCGATCATTGAGTCTTAAAACATACTGCATTATCTGGCCGCCAAAACTGCTTTACCAAAACTTGTCTCAGATACCACGAGCCCTGGCAATATAGCATGTGCAGCCTGGGGGAGCACGTCAAAGTGAAAGAGTCGCACCCGACTATTTAATCTTGAAATACACAGCCTTACCCTGCCATCAAAACTGCTTTACCAAAACTTGTCTCAGATATCAGGAACCCTGGCAATCTGGCATGTGCAGCCTAGGGAAGCAAGTCAAAGCCAAATAGTCCCACCCGACTACTTCGTCTTAAAACATAAAGCCTTACCTGGCTGTCAAAATTGCTTAACCAAAACTTGTCTCAGATTCCCGGAGCCCTACCAATGTGGCATTTGTAGCCTTGCGTAGCACGTGAAAGCCAAACAGGCTCCCTGACATTTTAATATTAAAACCTACGGCCCCATCATGCCACCAAAACTGCATTACCAAGACTTGTATCGGATACCAGGAGCCCTGCCAATCTGGCATTTGCACCCTAGGCCAACAAGTCAAGGCCAATTAGTCTCACCTCACTACCCCATCTGTAATCACACAGCCTTACCTGCCCGTCAAAACTGCTCTACCCAAACTTGAATCAAATAACAGGAGCCCTGCCAATCTGAAATGTGCAGCATAGGGGAGCATGTCAAAGCCAAATGGTCTTACCTGAGTATTTAGTCTTACAACATACAGCCTAACTTGGAAGTAAAAACTGTGTTACCAACACTTGTCTCAGATACCAGGAACTTTGCCAATCTGGCATTTGCAGCCTAAGGGAGAGTGTCAATGACAAATAGTCTTGCCTGATTATTGAGTCTTTAAAAATACAGGACATATCTGATTTACCAAAACTTGTCTCAGATACCAGTTGCCCTGCCAATCTAGCATTTGCAGCCTATGGGAAGAAATCAAAGTCAAATTGACTTACCTCACTATCCAATCTGGAAACACACTGCCTTACCTACCCGGCAAAGCTTTACCAAAACTTGCATCAGATTCCAGGAACCAAACAGTGACTATTTAATCTTATAACATATAGCCCCATCTGGCCGCCAAAACTGCTTTACCAAAATTTGTCTCAGATTCCAGGAGCCCCGCCAATCTGGCATGTGCCGCCTAGGGGAGATAGTCAAAGCGAAATAGTCTCACCCGACTATTAAGTCTTAAAATATTTAACCTCACCTGGATGTCAAAATTGCCTTACCAAAACTTGTTTCAGATACCAGGAACCCTGTTAATCCAACATTTGCATCTTAGGGGAGCAAGTCATAGACAAACAGGCTCATCCGACTATTTAATCCTAAAACATACAGCCTCACCTGGAAGTCAAAATTGCTTTACCGAAACTTGTCTCAGATACAATGATCTCTGTTAATCTAGCATTTGAAGCCTAGGGTAGAAGTCCAAGCCAAATAGTCTCACCCGACTATTAAATCTTAAAACATACAACCCCATCTGGCCGCCAAAACTGATTTACCAAAACTTGTCTCAGATACCTGGAGCCCTGTTAATCTAGCTTTTGCAGCCTAGGGGTGCAAGGCAAAGCCAAATAGCCTCACCCGACTATTAAATCTTAAAACATATAGCCCCATCTGTCCGCCAAAACTGATTTACCAAAACTTGTCTCAGATACCAAGAGAAAGTTCTCAGTTGAGAGTGATTGACGTGTTTTACTTGTGCTCCAAGATTTTTATATATTTTTGCGCTTCAAACCTGCTTTTTATTTCTAAATTTTGCATTTATGGTGCATTATTTAAAAAGCTCTTATAAATTGTGCAAAGTGCTAACTGTTGTGCAGCGTAAGTCTGTTAATTATTGCATTTATAAAACGCGGCGTCAGTTCCCTGTTGTTGTTATTGCCTGTTTTTGATTCTTTTGTTTTGGTGCTCCCCTGTGCATACACTTGTATGTGCGTGTGTTCGCTGCTGCATATTTCTCTCATTTGCAATTTGTTAATTGTTGGCTGTGTGAGAGTATGATGCATGCTAAATGTGCAGGTCTCACTGGGCATGATTGCGACAAGATCACTGCAGTTGCCAAGAAGGGCTGCGGTGGCTTGCGTTGGTCGTGCCCAGATTGCATCGACAAGCAAATTGATTTCTCCAGAATGTATAATTCTGTGAGAAATCAATTCTTAAAATTGAATAATGTTGCTAAGCAGCTGTCGAGTAATTTTGACTCCAGTTTTGAGTTGCTTGCCAAATATAAATTCGAGTCTCCAATCAATCGCCGGTTGGAGCCTCATCTTTTGCAATTGCCCTCTACGTCTGTTCAGACACCTACGCCTTTCATGTCCCAACCTAGCAACTTGGATTTATCTCCAATGTTGTCTTTATCGCCTTCTCCAGGCGACTGCCCAATTACCCCCGTTTCATCCCCTATAGTAGTTACAGTAGATCCCGTACCTGATACTGTCCCAGTTATCCAAACTGCCTCAGCCCCGTCAGCTCCTGGCCGCAAAGATAGACCTGCGCGTAGTCTTGCCTAGATTGTTAAACACAATAATGGCGCCTCTTTAGCTCCTCCAACACCTATATTACCCGCAGCCCCATCAGCACCTACTTTAACGGTTGTTGCCCCTCGTAGGCAAGTTTTTGTGTCTCGACTTTCGTCGGACACCACGTCTGAGTCATTGGCTGCCTATATTGCTAGCAAATCTTCTGCTAGTGTGTCAATAACCAAATTTAATTTCTCCACCCCTCGTGAAATATCATCATTCAAAATAAAGGTTTCACATGATATGTTCCCAATCATTTGTGATCCCAAATTTTGGCCTCCACACATGATTGTTCACGAGTTCAAGCCAAAAAGGCGAAACCAGCTTGTCACCCTTCCAGTCCCTTCAATACAGGGTACCATTTCTGCCCCAAAAAACTAATTTCAACTTCTGACCAAATCTGTATTCATTATCAGAATGTCAGAGGTCTTATTTCAAAGCTAAAAAATCTTTTCATGGCCAGTACTTCCTTCGACTCGGATATAATAGCCTTTTCAGAAACATGGTTAAATTCAACCATATCCGATTTTGAGATATTTTCGAATAGTTTTATTTTGCATAGAAATGATCGGCCTACTCGAGGTGGTGGGGTGTTAATTGCCGTTAAAGCCACTCTCCAGTCAGAACTTTTTTGTTTTAGTACGCCTACTGACGCTGAGATTGTATCAGTTAAGGTGTCTTTTCCTACACGGAATATCTATATTACATGCTCTTATGTCCCTCCTTCTTCTGATATTCAAGTTTATATGAAACATATTACTTGTATTAAAGAAGTTTCTTCACACGTGCGTGATAATGACCTATTTATGGTGTTGGGTGATTTTAATTTGCCGAACATCTCTTGGTCATTATTCACTGCCGAAAATTATCTAGTGCCCTCAGCACAGCATGATTTTATAGACTGCATGCTTGATCTTTCGTTGTTTCAAATCAATTCAATTTCTAATCATTTGAATAGAACACTTGACCTTGTATTTGCTAACGACTACCTTATTTCTAATGTGTCAAGGTCCGCCCCTTTATCTCTTCCTGAGGATGTATATCATCCTACTTTAGAGATTACAATGTTCAATTGTAATCGTCTCATTTCGTGCTCATCAGCCAATAAACCCCGCCGCTGCTTTCGCAAAGGGAATTATTCATTGCTAAATCAGCTTATTTATGCAACCGATTGGTCTTTCTTATATGACTCGGTTGATATGAATACTGCTATTGCTTTTTTTTATAGCACCCTAAACTCCCTCTTAGATGTGAGTATTCCCAAGTCAATTCCTTCGACTACTCTTTCAAAACCACCCTGGTTTACTCCCAGATTGTCACAGCTTAAAAACTTAAAATCTAAATATTTTAAAAAGTTTAAAAAGTCTGGTTCGTGTACAGACTTGGCTAGATATTCCATAGTCAAGTCGAACTTCTTTCTTCTGAATTCTCAATGCTATGAGAATTATCTTACTCGTTGTAAAAGGCAATTTGCCCAAAATCCGAGACAGTTTTACAATTTTGTAAACTTGAAGCGTAAATCTTCAAGTTTGCCAACTTCTTTTTCTTTCGGGATGGATAAAGCTAGTAATGACTCTGATTCTGCTAACCTCTTTGCTAATTTTTTCCAATCAACTTACTCCTCTGTCTGTCCTAATAATAATTCTTACCCTTATACTATTTCTTCCTCTAGTTCTATACCTCCTCCTATTATTTCACACTCATCCTTTTAGCTATAAACTCTTTACAATCTTCTTACTCTCCTGGGCCTGACAATATTCCTAGTTGTCTACTTAAGGAGTGCAGTTCTTCCCTTCTGTATCCATTGCAAAAGCTTTTTAATCTATCTCTTGAATCTTCTGTCTTTCCATCTCTTTGGAAAGAATCTTATATCATTCCTCTCCACAAGAAAGGTGGAAAGTCTGATATACAAAATTACAGGGGCATGGCAAAACTGTCCGCTATTCCTAAATTATTTGAAAAAATAATCACTTCGAATTTGCAGCATTTCTGCAAATCAGTTGTTTCCCCTGTTTAACATGGATTCGTAAAGAATCGGTCAACTACGACCAATCTGCTTGAGTTTACTTCCTTGGTAAATGATGCTTTTCTTTCGAAAATGCAAACTGATGTCATTTATACTGACTTCAGTAAGGCGTTTGACTCTGTGCACCATGACACTTTACTTTTTAAACTTGACCGAATAGGTTTCCCTCCGTCTCTTTTGCTTTGGATTAATTCTTATTTAAAAGGTAGGACCCAAGGAGTAATGCTGAGGCTGACTACCTCTAAACAAGTTCACGTAACTTCTGGTGTTCCTCAAGGTAGTCATCTTGGACCTTTACTCTTTACTCTTTTTATAAATGATCTCCCCTCTGTTATATCACATGCCCGTGTACTCATGTATGCGGATGATGTAAAACTTATTCTATCATACACTAATCCCCTACACCATTCTCGTCTACAAGACGATTTGAACGCGATGCAACTTTGGTGTTCGACCAATCAATTGCATCTGAATTGTTCAAAGTGTATGTTTATGTCATTTAATCGTACTACACCTTATCTTGCCAGTTATACAATCGACAATACCCCTTTGTAACGTATACTAACAGTTAAGGATCTAGGTGTTCTTTTTGATTCTAAACTCTGTTTCAATCTTCACATAGATACCATCGTTAATGAGGCAAAAGGTGTAATTGGATTCATTAAACGATGGTCTAAAGAGTTTAACGATCCTTTTATAACTAAACTTCTGTACATCTCTCTTGTTCGCCCTATCCTTGAATACTGCTCTTGCATCTGGTCTCCGCAGTATAACAATAGCCAGGATCGTATTGAATCTGTTCAGAAGCAATTTCTGCTTTTTGCCTTACGAGGTTTAAATTGGGACCCTAATCTTCGGTTGCCATCCTACTCCAGCAGGCTGCTTCTTCTTAACCTTCCGTCGTTAACCAACCGTAGGACAATTCTCGGTGTTGTCCTTCTACATAAGTTGATTATTGGCGATATAGATTCTCCTTTTCTGCTAGGGCGTCTTCAATTCTCTGTTCCGTCTAGACCAACCAGAAATTACCGCACCTTATTCCTGTCTACGTGCACAACAGACTACGCTATGCACAATCCTTTTCGCGTGCTATGTAAAAATTATAATAGTTTACATCACGTTTTCTCTACCGAACTTTCTCTACCCCTAATAAAATCGTTGCTTTCAGGATACCTTCGGGAAGTCACCGACCATTCCCAACTATGAGCAGGGGCATAGCTTGCCGGACAGGCTGTAAATTTTCCCCCATCGGGTCGGTGATTTCCCATTACTTTTCTCTCTATCCTATCTACTTAACACTCTATATATCTATCTAGCTTACATGTCTTTACTTTATTAACAATCTTCTTACTTTCTTTTTTCCTATTTATTGTATTTTATTAATTAACATAGCAAACTAAGATTATTTTTAATTTTACATAAGAACACTTTTTTCCTACTTACACCCTTCAGCTTTGATGTAGGCTCTTATAGCGTCACTGACAAATTTAGCTGTGAAAAGGGGCACAGCTGGCCGGGCTGCCAAATAAAACACCTCCATCGGTCGGTGATGCTATTTAGAGAACTGTGTTTTCTAACTAGGCTTTTAGCATATAAGTCCATTATCTACTGTATGTATAATATGAATAATGAGGAAGACACTCGTTTTGTCGACCAATAATAAACTAAAAAAAATAAAAAATAAAAAATAAATAAATAATCCAGCATTTGCATCCTAGGGCGCAAGTCAAGGCCAAATAGGCTCAACCGACTATTTAATCTTAAAACATACAGTCTTGCCTAGCTGTCAAAACTTTTTTACCAAACCTTGTCTTAGATTCCAGGAGCCCCTCTAATCTGGCATGTGGAGCCTAGGGGAGCAAGTCAAAACCAAACCGGCTCACCCGACTATTAAATCTAAAAACATATAGCCCCATCTGGCCGCCAAAACTGATTTACCAAAACTTGTCTTAGATACCAGGAACCCTGTTAATCCAGCATTTGCATTCTAGGGCGCAAGTCAAGGCCAAATAGGCTCAACCGACTATTTAATCTTAAAACATACAGTCTTGCCTAGCTGTCAAAACTGTTTTACCAAAACTTTTTATAGATTCCAGGAGCCCCGCCAATCTAGCATGTGCCGCCTAGGGGAGAAAGTCAAAGCCAAATAGTCTCACACGACAATTAAGTCTTAAAACATTCAGCCTCACGTGGAACTCAAAATCGCCTTACCAAAACTTGTTTCAGATACCAGGAGCCCTGTTAATCTAGCACTTGCAGCCTAGGGGAGCAGGTCAAAGTAAAATAGTCTCACCCGACTATTAAATCTTAACACATTCAGCCTCACCTGGAACTCAAAATTGCCTTACCAAAACTTGTCTCATATACCAGGAACCCTGTTAATCCAGCATTTGCATCCTAGGGGCGCAAGTCAAAGTCAAACAGGCTCACCCGACTATTAAATCTAAAAACATATAGCCCCATCTGGCCGCCAAAACTGATTTACCAAAACTTGTCTCAGATACCAGGAGCCCTGTTATTACAGCATTTACATCCTAGGGGCGCAAGACAAAGCCAAACAAACTCACCCGGCTATTTTGTCTTAAAGCATACAGCCTTACCTAGCTGTCAAAATTGTTTTACCAAAACTTGTCTTAGATTCCAGGAGCCCCGCCAATCTGGCATGTGCAGCCTAGAAGAGCAAGTCAAAGCCAAACAGGCTCATCCGACTATTTAATCCTAAAACATATAGCCCCATCTGGCCGCCAAAACTGATTTAGCAAAACTTGTTTCAGATACCAGGAACCCTGTTAATCCAGCATTTGTATCCTAGGGGCGCAAGTCAAAGCCAAACAGGCTCACCCGACTATTAAATCTTAAAACATGTAGCCCCATCTGGCCGCCAAAACTGACTTACAAAAACATGTCTTAGATACCAGAAACCCTGTTATTCCAGCATTTGCATCCTACAGGAGCAAGTCAAAGTCAAACAGACTCACCCGACTATTTAACCTTAAAACATACAGACTTAAGTAGCTGTCAAAACTGTTTTACCAAATTTTTTTTAGATTCCAGGAGCCCCGCCAATCTGGCATGTGCCGCCTAGGGGAGAAAGTCAAAGCCAAATAGTCTCACACCACTATTAAGTCTTAAAACATTCAGCCTCACCTGGAACTCAAAATTGCCTTGCCTAAACTTGTTTCAGATACCAGGAATCCTGTTAATCCAGCATTTGCATTCTTGGGGCGCAAGTCAAGGCCAAATGGGCCAACCGACTATTTAATCTTAAAACATACAGTCTTGCCCAGCTGTCAAAACTGTTTTACCAAACCTTGTCTTAGATTCCAGGAGCCCCGCCAATCTGGCATGTGGAGCCTAGGGGAGCAAGTTAAAACCAAACAGGCTCACCCGAGAATTTAATCTTAAAACATACAGGAGCCCTGTTAATCTAGCACTTGCAGCCTAGGGGAGGAAGCCAAAGCCAAATAGTCTCAGCCGACTATTAAATCTTAAAACATATAGCCCCATCTGGCCGCCAAAAATGATTTACCAAAACTTGTCTCAGATACCAGGAGCCCTGTTAATCTAGCTTTTGCATCCTAGGGGCGCAAGTCAAAACCAAACACGCTCACCCGACTATTTAATCTTAAAGCATACAGCCTTACCTAGCTGTCAAAACTGTTTTACCAGAACTTGTCTTAGATTCCAGGAGCCCCGCGAATCTGGCATGTGCAGCCTAGGGGAGCAAGTCAAAGCCAAACAGGCTCATCTGACAAAGCCAAATAGTCTCACCCGACTATGAAATCTTAAAACATATAGCCCCATCTGGCCGCCAAAACTGATTTACCAAAACTTGTCTTAGATACCAGGAACCCTGTTATTCCAGCATTTGCATCCTAGGGGCGCAAGTCAAAGCCAAACACGCTCACCCGACTATTTAATCTTAAAGCATACAGCCTTACCTAGCTGTCAAAACTGTTTTACCAAAACTTGTCTTAGATTCCAGGAGCCCCGCGAATCTGGCATGTGCAGCCTAGGGGAGCAAGTCAAAGCCAAACAGGCTCATCTGACAAAGCCAAATAGTCTCACCCGACTATTAAATCTTAAAACATAAAGCCCCATCTGGCCGCCAAAGCTGATTTACCGAAACTTGTCTCAGATACCAGGAACCCTGTTATTCCAGCATTTGCATCCTAGGGGAGCAAATCAAAGTCAATCAGACTCTGAAACCTTAAAACATACAGACTTACGTAGCTGTCAAAACTGTTTAACCAAAACTTTTTTTAGATTCCAGGGACCCGCCAATCTGGTATGTGCCGCCGAGGTGAGAAAGTCAAAGCCATATAGTCTCACCCGACTATTTAGTCTTAAAACATTCAGCCGCACCAGGAACTCAAAATTTCCTTACCAAAACTGGTTTCAGATACCAGGAACAATGTACATCCAGCATTTGCATGCTAGGGGCGCAAGTCAAAGCCAAATAGCCTCACCCGACTATTAAATCTCAAAACATATAGCCCCATCTGGCCGCCAAAACTGATTTACCGAAACTTGTTTCAGATACCAGGAACCCTCTTAATCAAGCTTTTGCAGCCTTGGGGAGCACGCCAAAGCCAAATAGCCTCACCCGACTATTAAATCTTAAAACATATAGCCCCATCTGGCCGCCAAAACTGATTTACCAAAACTTGTCTTAGATACCAGGAACCCTGTTATTCCAGCATTTGCAGCCTAGGGGCGCAAGTCAAAGCCAAACAGGCTCTTCTGACTATTTAATCCGAAAACATATAGCCCCATCTGGCCGCCAAAACTGATTTACCAAAACTTATCTCAGTTACCAGGAATCCAGTTAATCTAGCATTTGCAGCCTAGGGGAGCAAGACAAAGCCAAATAGTCTCACCCGACTCTTAAATCTTAAAACATAGAGCCCCATCTGGCCGCCAAAACTGATTTACCAAAACTTGTCTCAGATACCAGGAACCCTGTTAATCCAGCATTTGCATCCTAGGGGAGCAAGTCAAAGTCAAACTGACTCACCCGACTATTAAAACATGCAGACTTACGTAGCTGTCAATACTGTTTTACCAAAACTTATTTTAGATTCCAGGAGCCCCGCCAATCTGGCATGTGCAGCCTACTGAAGCAAGTCAAAGCCAAACAGGCTCATCCGACTATTTAATTCTATAACATATAGCCCAATCTGGCCGCCAAACTGATTTACCAAAACTTGTCTCAGATACCAGGAACCCTGTTAATCTAGCATTTGCAGCCTAGTGGAGCGAGGCAAAGCCAAATAGTCTCACCCGACTATTAAATCTTAAAACATATAGCCCCATCTGGCCGCCAAAACTGATTTACCGAAACTTGTTTCAGATACCAGTAACCCTGTTAATCAAGCTTTTGCAGCCTTGGGGAGCACGCCAAAGCCAAATAGCCTCACCCGACTATTAAATCTTAAAACATATAGCCCCATCTGGCCGCCAAAACTGATTTACCAAAACTTGTCTTAGATACCAGGAACCCTGTTATTCCAGCATTTGAAGCCTAGGGGCGCAAGTCAAAGCCAAACAGGCTCTTCTGACTATTTAATCCGAAAACATATAGCCCCATCTGGCCGCCAAAACTGATTTACCAAAACTTATCTCAGTTACCAGGAACCCAGTTAATCTAGCATTTGCAGCCTAGGGGAGCAAGACAAAGCCAAATAGTCTCACCCGACTCTTAAATCCTAAAACATAGAGCCCCATCTGGCCGCCAAAACTGATTTACCAAAACTTGTCTCAGATACTAGGAACCCTGTTAATCCAGCATTTGCATCCTAGGGGAGCAAGTCAAAGTCAAACTGACTCACCCGACTATTAAAACATACAGACTTACGTAGCTGTCAATACTGTTTTACCAAAACTTATTTTACATTCCAGGAGCCCCGCCAATCTGGCATGTGCAGCCTACTGAAGCAAGTCAAGGCCAAACAGGCTCATCCGACTATTTAATTCTATAACATATAGCCCAATCTGGCCGCCAAAACTGATTTACCAAAACTTGTCTCAGATACCAGGAACCCTGTTAATCTAGCATTTGCAGCCTAGTGGAGCGAGGCAAAGCCAAATAGTCTCACCCGACTATTAAATCTTAAAACATATAGCCCCATCTGGCCGCCAAAACTGATTTACCAAAACTTGTCTCAGATACCAGGAACCCTGTTAATCAAGCTTTTGCAGCCTTGGGGAGCACGCCAAAGCCAAATAGCCTCACCCGACTTTTAAATCTTAAAACATATAGCCCCATCTGGCCGCCAAAACTGATTTACCAAAACTTGTCTTAGATACCAGGAACCCTGTTATTCCAGCATTTGCAGGCAAGGGGCGCAAGTCAAAGCCAAACAGGCTCATCTGACTATTTAATCCGAAAACATATAGCCCCATCTGGCCGCCAAAACTGATTTACCAAAACTTATCTCAGTTACCAGGAACCCAGTCAATCTAGCATTTGCAGCCTAGGGGAGCAAGACAAAGCCAAATAGTCTCACCCGACTCTTAAATCTTAAAACATAGAGCCCCATCTGGCCGCCAAAACTGATTTACCAAAACTTGTCTCAGATACCAGGAACCCTGTTAATCCAGCATTTGCATCCTAGGGGAGCAAGTCAAAGTCAAAATGACTCACCCGACTATTAAAACATACAGACTTACGTAGCTGTCAATACTGTTTTACCAAAACTTTTTTAGATTCCAGGAGCCCCGCCAATCTGGCATGTGCAGCCTACTGATGCAAGTCAAAGCCAAACAGGCTCATCCGACTATTTAATTCTATAACATATAGCCCAATCTGGCCGCCAAAACTGATTTACCAAAATTTGTCTCAGATACCAGGAACCCTGTTAATCCAGCATTTGCATCCTAGCGGAGCAAGACAAAGCCAAACAAACTCACCCGGCTATTTAATCTTAAAGCATACAGCCTTACCTAGCTGTCAAAACTGTTTTACCAAAACTTTTTATAGATTCCAGGAGCCCCGCCAATCTAGCATGTGCCGCCTAGGGGAGAAAGTCAAAGCCAAATAGTCTCACACGACTATTAAGTCTTAAAACATTCAGCCTCACGTGGAACTCAAAATCGCCTTACCAAAACTTGTTTCAGATACCAGGAGCCCTGTTAATCTAGCACTTGCAGCCTAGGGGAGCAGGTCAAAGTAAAATAGTCTCACCCGATTATTAAATCTTAACACATTCAGCCTCACCTGGAACTCAAAATTGCCTTACCAAAACTTGTCTCATATACCAGGAACCCTGTTAATCCAGCATTTGCATCCTAGGGGCGCAAATCAAAGTCAAACAGGCTGACCCGACTATTAAATCTAAAAACATATAGCCCCATCTGGCCGCCAAAACTGATTTACCAAAACTTGTCTTAGATACCAGGAACCCTGTTATTCCAGCATTGGCATCCTAGGGGCGCAAGTCAAAGCCAAACACACTCACCCGACTATTTAATCTTAAAGCATACAGCCTTACCTAGCTGTCAAAATTGTTTTACCAAAACTTGTCTTAGATTCCAGGAGCCCCGCCAATCTGGCATGTGCAGCCTAGGGGAGCAAGTCAAAGCCAAACAGGCTCATCCGACTATTTAATCCTAAAACATATAGCCCCATCTGGCCGCCAAAACTGATTTAGCAAAACTTGTTTCAGATACCAGGAACCCTGTTAATCCAGCATTTGTATCCTAGGGGCGCAAGTCAAATCCAAACAGGCTCACCCGACTATTAAATCTTAAAACATGTAGCCCCATCTGGCCGCCAAAACTGACTTACAAAAACATGTCTTAGATACCAGGAACCCTGTTATTCCAGCATTTGCATCCTACAGGAGCAAGTCAAAGTCAAACAGACTCACCCGACTATTTAACCTTAAAACATACAGACTTAAGTAGCTGTCAAAACTGTTTTACCAAATTTTTTTTAGATTCCAGGAGCCCCGCCAATCTGTCATGTGCCGCCTAGGGGAGAAAGTCAAAGCCAAATAGTCTCACACCACTATTAAGTCTTAAAACATTCAGCCTCACCTGGAAATCAAAATTGCCTTGCCTAAACTTGTTTCAGATACCAGGAACCCTGTTAATCCAGCATTTGCATTCTTGGGGCGCAAGTAAAGGCCAAATGGGCCAACCGACTATTTAATCTTAAAACATACAGTCTTGCCCAGCAGTCAAAACTGTTTTACCAAACCTTGTCTTAGATTCCAGGAGCCCCGCCAATCTCGCATGTGGAGCCTAGGGGAGCAAGTTAAAACCAAACAGGCTCACCCGAGAATTTAATCTTAAAACATACAGGAGCCCTGTTAATCTAGCACTTGCAGCCTAGGGGAGGAAGCCAAAGCCAAATAGTCTCAGCCGACTATTAAATCTTAAAACATATAGCCCCATCTGGCCGCCAAAAATGATTTACCAAAACTTGTCTCAGATACCACGAGCCCTGTTAATCTAGCTTTTGCAGCCTAGGGGAGCAAGCCAAAGCCGAATAGCCTCACCCGACTATGAAATCTTAAAACATATAGCCCCATCTGGCCGCCAAAACTGATTTACCAAAACTTGTCTTAGATACCAGGAACCCTGTTATTCCAGCATTTGCATCCTAGGGGCGCAAGTCAAAGCCAAACACGCTCACCCGACTATTTAATCTTAAAGCACACAGCCTTACCTAGCTGTCAAAACTGTTTTACCAAAACTTGTCTTAGATTCCAGGAGCCCCGCGAATCTGGCATGTGCAGCCTAGGGGAGCAAGTCAAAGCCAAACAGGCTCATCTGACAAAGCCAAATAGTCTCACCCGACTATTAAATCTTAAAACATAAAGCCCCATCTGGCCGCCAAAGCTGATTTACCGAAACTTGCTTCAGATACCAGGAACCCTGTTATTCCAGCATTTGCATCCTAGGGGAGCAAATCAATGTCAAACAGACTCTTAAACCTTAAAACATACAGACTTACGTAGCTGTCAAAACTGTTTAACCAAAACTTTTTTTAGATTCCAGGAGCCCGCCAATCTGGTATGTGCCGCCGAGGTGAGAAAGTCAAAGCCATATAGTCTCACCGGACTATTTAGTCTTAAAACATTCAGCCGCACCAGGAACTCAAAATTTCCTTACCAAAATTGGTTTCAGATACCAGGAACCCTGTACATCCAGCATTTGCATGCTAGGGGCGCAAGTCAAAGCCAAATAGCCTCACCCGACTATTAAATCTCAAAACATATAGCCCCACCTGGCCGCCAAAACTGATTTACCGAAACTTGTTTCAGATACCAGGAACCCTGTTAATCAAGCTTTTGCAGCCTTGGGGAGCACGCCAAAGCCAAATAGCCTCACCCGACTATGAAACCTTAAAACATATAGCCCCATCTGGCCGCCAAAACTGATTTACCAAAACTTGTCTTAGATACCAGGAACCCTGTTATTCCAGCATTTGCAGCCTAGGGGCGCAAGTCAAAGCCAAACAGGCTCATCTGACTATTTAATCCGAAAACATATAGCCCCATCTGGCCGCCAAAACTGATTTACCAAAACTTATCTCAGTTACCAGGAACCCAGTTAATCTAGCATTTGCAGCCTAGGGGAGCAACACAAAGTCAAATAGTCTCACCCGACTCTTAAATCTTAAAACATTAAGCCCCATCTGGCCGCCAAAACTGATTTACCAAAACTTGTCTCAGATACCAGGAACCCTGTTAATCCAGCATTTGCATCCTAGGGGAGCAAGTCAAAGTCAAACTGACTCACCCGACTATTAAAACATACAGACTTACGTAGCTGTCAATACTGTTTTACCAAAACTTTTTTAGATTCCAGGAGCCCCGCCAATCTGGCATGTGTAGCCTACTGAAGCAAGTCAAAGCCAAACAGGCTCATCCGACTATTTAATTCTATAACATATAGCCCAATCTGGCCGCCAAAACTGATTTACCAAAACTTGTCTCAGATACCAGGAACCCTGTTAATCTAGCATTTGCAGCCTAGTGGAGCGAGGCAAAGCCAAATAGTCTCACCCGACTATTAAATCTTAAAACATATAGCCCCATATGGCCGCCAAAACTGATTTACCAAAACTTGTCTCAGATACCAGGAATCCTGTTAATCCAGCATTTGCATCCTAGGGAAGCAGGTCAAAGCCAAACAGGCTCACCCGACTATTTAATCTTAAAACATACAGCCTTACCTAGCTGTCAGAACTGTTTAACCAATAGATGCGACAGATACTAGGAGCCCTGCCCTAGGGGAACAAGTCAAGGCCAATTAGTCTCTCCTCCCTATCCAATCTGTAAGCACACAGCCTTACCTGCCCGTCAAAACCGTTTTACCAAAACTTAAATCAGATACCAGGAGCCCTACCAATCTGGCATGTGCAGCCTATGGGAACAAGTCAAAGACAATTAGTCCCATATCACTATCCAACCTGTAAACACACTGCCTTACCTACACGTCAAACCTTCTTTTCCAAAACCTTAATCAAATACCAGGAGCCCTACCAATGTGGCATGTGCAGCCTATGGGAGCAAGTCAAAGCCAAATAGTCTCCACTAGTTATTTAGTCTTACAACATACAGGCTTTCCTGGAAGTCATAATTGCATTACCAAAACTTGTCTCAGATACAAGGAACCCTGTTAATCGGGCATTTGCAGCCTAGGGGAGCTAATAGTGTCACCCAACTATTTAATCTTAAAACATAGAGCCCTTCTGGCCGCCACAACTGCATTACAGAAATTTGTCTCAGGATTGTGGGCGGAGCACATTAAGGCCAGTTCGTCTCACCTCACTATCCAATCTTGAAACACACAGCCTTACCTGGCCTCCAAAAATGTTTTACCAACACTTGTCTCAGATACTAAGAGCCCTGCTTATCTGGCATGTGCAGCCTAGGGGAGCAAGTCAAAGCCATAAAGTCTCACCCGACTTCTTAGTCTTAAGACATAAAGCCCTACCTGGCTGTCAAAATTGCTTCACCAAAACTTGTATCGGATACCAGGAGCCCTGCCAATCTGGCATTTGCAGCCTAGGCCAACAAGTCAAGACCAATTAGTCTCACATCACTCGCTCGACTATTGAGTCTTAAAACATACAGGACCATCTGGCAGACAAAACTGCTTTACCAAAATTTGTCTCGGATACCAGTTGCCCTGCCAATCTGGCATGAGCAGCCAAGGGGAGCAGTTCAAAGCTAAACAGGCTCACCCGACTATTTAATACTAAAACATACAGACCCATCTGGCTGCCAAAACTGCTATGCCAAAACTTCTATCAGGAAGCATGTCAAAGCCAAATATTCTCACCCGACTATTAGGTCTTAAAACATTCTGCCTCACCTGGAAGTCAATATTGCCTTAGCAAAACTTGTTTCAGATGCCAGGAAACCTATTAATCCAGCATTTGCATCCTAGGGGAGCAAACAGGATCAAACTCATTATCCAATCTGAAAACACGCAGCTCCATCTGGCTGCCAAAACTGCTTTACCAAAACTTCTTTCAAATTCCAGGAACCCCGACAATCTGGCATGTGCCGCATAGGAAGCAATTCAAAGACAAATAGTCTCACCCGACTATTAAGACTTAAAACATATAGCCTCACCTGGCAGTGTAAATTGCCTTACCAAAACTTGTTTCAGATACCAGGAACCCTGTTAATCCAGCATTTTCATCCTAGGGGAGCAAGTCAAAGTCAAACAGGCTCACCCGTCTATTTAATCTTCAAACATGCAGCTTGACCTAGCTGTCAAAACTGTTTAACCAAAACTTGTCTCAGATACCAGGAGCCCTGCCAATCATGCACTTGTAGCCTAGGAAGGAACCCTGTAAATCTATCACTTGCATCCTAGGATTGCAAGTCAAAGCCAAACAGGCTCACCCGTCAATTTAATCATAAAACATACAGCCTTACCTAGCTGTCAAAACTGTTTTACCAAAACTTGTTTCAGATACCTGCCAATCCGGCATGTGGAGCCTAGAGGAGCAAGTCAAAGCCAAACAGGCTCATCCGACTATATAATCCTAAAACATACAGCCTCACCTGGAAGTCAAAATTGCTTTACCGAAACTTGTCTCAGATACAAGGATCTCTGTTAATCTAGCACCTGCAGCCTAGGGTAGCAAGTCAAAGCCAAATAGTCTCACCCGACTATTAAGTCTTAACACATTCAGCCTCACCTGTAACTCAAAATTGCCTTACCAAAACTTGTTTCAGATACCAGGAACCCTGTTAATCCAGTTTTTGCATCATGGGGGCGCAAGTCAAAGTCAAACATTCTCACCCGACTATTTAATCTTAAGACATACAGCCTTACCTAGCTGTCAAAACTGTTTTACCAAAACTTTTTTTAAATTCCAGGAGCCCCACCAATCTGGCATGTGCCGTCTAGGGGAGCAAGGCAAAGCCAAATAGCCTCACCCGACTTTTAAGTATTAACACATTCAGCCTGACCTGGAACTCAAAATTGCTTAAACAAAACTTGTCTCAGATACCAGGATCCCTGTTAATCCAGCATTTGCATCCTAGGGGCGCAAGACAAAGCCAAACAGACTCACCCGACTACTTAATCTGAAAACATACAGTCTTGCCTAGCTGTCAAAACTGTTTTACCAAGCCTTGTCTCAGTTACCAGGAGCCCTGCCAATTCGGCGTGTGCAGCATAGGGGAGAAGTTCAAAGCCAAACAGGGTCATCCTACAATTTAATCTTAAAACAAACAGCCCCATCTGGCTGCCAAATCTGCTTTATCAAAACTTGCCATGGATACCAGGAGTCCTGTTAATCTAGCATTTGCTGCGTAGGGGAGCAAGTAAGACTATTAAGTCTTAAAACATACAGCCCCATCTGGCCGCCAAAACTGCTTGAACAAAACTTGTCTCAGATACCAGGAACCCTGTTAATCCAGTATTTCCATCCTGGGGGCGCAAGTCAAAGCCAAACAGGCTCACCCGACTATCTAATCTTAAAACATACAGCCATACCTAGCTGTCAAAACTGTTTTACTTAAACTTTTTTTAGATTCCAGGAGCCCTGTTAATCTAGAATTTGCAGCTTGGCGGAGCAAGTCAAAGGAAAATAGACTCACACGACTATTAAGTCTTAACACATTCAGCCTCACCTGGAACTCAAAATTGCCTTACCAAAACTTGTCTCAGATACCAGGAACCAATCCAGAATTTGCATCCTAGGGGCGCAAGTCAAAGCCAAACAGGCTCACCCGACTCTTTAATCTTAAAACATACGGTCTTGCCTAGCTGTCAAAACTGTTTTACCAAACCTTGTCTTAGATTCCAGGAGCCCCGCCAATCTGGCATGTGCAGCCTAGGGGAGCAAGTCAAAGCCAAATAGTCTCACCCGACTATTAAGTCTTAAAAAATTAAGCCTCACCTGGAAGTCAAAATTGCCTTAACAAAACTTGTCTCAGATACCAGGAACCCTGTTAATCCAGCATTTGCATCCTAGGGGCGCAAGTCAAAGCCAAATAGGCTCATCCGACTATTTAATCCTAAAACATACAGCCTCACCTGGAAGTCAAAATTGCTTTACCGAAACTTTTCTCAGAAATAAGGATCCCTGTTAATCAATTTAATCTTAAAACAAACAGCCCCATCTGGCTGCCAAAACTGCTTTACCAAAACTTGTCTTAGATACCAGGATCCCTGTTTATCTGGCATTTGCTGCCTCTGGGAGCAAGTCAAAGCCAAACAGACTCACCCGACTACTTAATCTGAAAACATACAGTCTTGCCTAGCTGTCAAAACTGTTTTACCGAACCTTGTCTTAGATGACTGGAGCCCCGCCAATCTGGCATGTGGAGCCAAGAGGAGCAAGTCAAAGCCAAACAGGCTCATCCGACTATATAAACCTAAAACATACAGTCTTGCATAGCTCTGAAAACTGTTTTACCAAACCTTGTCTTAGATTCCAGGAGCCCTGCCAATCTGGCATGAGGAGCCTAGGGGAGCAAGCCAAAGCCAAATAGCCTCACCCGACTATTAAGTCGTAAAACATTCAGCCTCACCTGGAATTCAAAATTGCCTTACCAAAACTTGTCTCAGATACCAGGAACCCTGTTAATCCAGCATTTGCATCCTAGTCCATCCCAGTCTTAAAAAATTAAGCCTCACCTGTAAGTCAAAATTGCTTTACCGAAACTTGTCTCAGATACAAGGATCTCTGTTAATCTAGCACTTGCAGCCTAGGGTAGCAAGTCAAAGCCAAATAGTCTCACCCGACTATTAAGTCTTAACACACTCAGCCTCACCTGTAACTCAAAATTGCCTTGCCAAAACTTGTTTCAGATACCAGCAACCCTGTTAATCCAGTATTTGCATCCTGGGGGCGCAAGTCAAAGTCAAACAGGCTCACCCGACTATTTAATCTTAAGACATACAGCCTTACCTAGCTGTCAAAACTGTTTTACCAAAACTTTTTTTAGATTCCAGGAGCCCCACCAATCTGGCATGTGCCGCCTAGGGGAGCAAGGCAAAGCCAAATATCCTCACCCGACTATTAAGTATTAACACATTCAGCCTGACCTGGAACTCAAAATTGCGTAACCAAAACTTGTCTCAGATACCAGGATCCCTGTTAATCCAGCATTTGCATCCTAGGGGCGCAAGACAAAGCCAAACAGAGTCACCCGACTACTTAATCTGAAAACATACAGTCTTGCCTAGCTGTCAAAACTGTTTAACCAAACCTTGTGTCAGTTACCAGGAGCCCTGCCAATTTGGCATGTGCTGCCTAGGGGAGAAGTTCAAAGCAAAACAGGCTCATCCTACAATTTAATCTTAAAACAAACAGCCCCATCTGGATGCCAAATCTGCTTTATCAAAACTTGCCATGGATACCAGGAGCCCTGTTAATCTAGCATTTGCATCGTAGGGGAGCAAGTAAAAGCCAAATAGACTCATCTGACTATTAAGTCTTAAAACATACAGCCCCATCTGGCCGCCAAAACTGCTTGAACAAAACCTGTCTCAGATACCAGGAACCCTGTTAATCCAGTATTTGCATCCTGGGGGCGCAAGTCAAAGCCAATCAGGCTCACCCGACTATTTAATCTTAAAACATACAGCCATACCTAGCTGTCAAAACTGTTTTACTCAATTTTTTTGTAGATTCCAGGAGCCCTGTTAATATAGAATTTGCAGCTTGGGGGAGCAAGTCAAAGCAAAATAGACTCACCCGACTATTAAGTCTTAACACATTCAGCCTCACCTGAAACTCAAAATTGCCTTACCAAAACTTGTCTCAGATACCAGGAACCCTGTTAATCCAGCATTTGCATCCTAGGGGCGCAAGTCAAAGCCAAACAGGCTCACCCGACTCTTTAATCTTAAAACATACAGTCTTGCCTAGCTCTGAAAACTGTTTTACCAAACCTTGTCTTATATTCCAGGAGCCCTGCCAATCTGGCATGTGGAGCCTAGGGGAGCAAGTAAAAGCCAAATAGACTCATCCGACTACTAAGTCTTAAAACATACAGCCCCATCTGGCCGCCAAAACTGCTTGAACAAAACCTGTCTCAGATACCAGGAACCCTGTTAATCCAGTATTTGCATCCTGGTTGCGCAAGTCAAAGCCAATCAGGCTCACCCGACTATTTAATCTTAAAACATACAGCCATACCTAGCTGTCAAAACTGTTTTACTCAAACTTTTTTTAGATTCCAGGAGCCCTGTTAATATAGAATGTGCAGCTTGGGGGAGCAAGTCAAAGCAAAATAAACTCACCCGACTATTAAGTCTTAACACATTCAGCCTCACCTGGAACTGAAAATTGCCTTACCAAAACTTGTCTCAGATACCAGGAACCCTGTTAATCCAGCATTTGCATCCTAGGGGCGCAAGACAAAGCCAAATAGGCTCACCCGAGTCTATAATCTTAAAACATACAGTCTTGCCTAGCTCTGAAAACTGTTTTACCAAACCTTGTCTTAGATTCCAGGAGCCCTGCCAATCTGGCATGTGGAGCCTAGGGGAGCAAGTCAAAGCCAAATAGCCTCACCCGACTATTAAGTCGTAAAACATTCAGCCTCACCTGGAATTCAAAATTGCCTTACCAAAACTTGTCTCAGATACCAGGAACCCTGTTAATCCAGCATTTGCATCCTAGGGGCGCAAGACAAAGCCAAACAGGCTCACCCGACTATTTAATCTTAAAACATACAGCCTTACCAAGCTGTCAAAACTGTTTTACTAAAACTTTTTTTAGATTCCAGGAGCCCTGTTAATCTAGCATTTGCAGCCTAGGGGAGCAAGTCAAAGCAAAATAGTCTCACCCGACTATTAAGTCTTAACACATTCAGCCTCACCTGGAACTCAAAATTGCCTTACCAAAACTTGTCTCAGATACCAGGAACCCTGTTAATCCAGCATTTGCATCCCAGGGGCGCAAGTCAAAGCCAAAAAGGCTCACACGACAATTTAATCATAAAACATATAGCCCCATCTGGCTGCCAAAACTGCTTTACCAAAACTTGTCATAGATACCAGGAGCCCAGTTAATCTAGCATTTGCAGCCTAGGGGAGCAAGTCAAAGCAAAATAGTCTCACCTGACTATTAAGTCTTAACACATTCAGCCTCAACTGTAACTCAAAATTGCCTTACCAAAACTTGTTTCAGATACCAGGAACCCTGTTCATCCAGTATTTGCATCCTGGGGGCGCAAGTCAAAGTCAAACAGGCTCACCCGACTATTTCATCTTAAGACATACAGCCTCACCTGGAAGTCAAAATTGCTTTACCGAAACTTTTCTCAGATACAAGGATCCCTGTTAATCAATTTAATCTTAAAACAAACAGCCCCATCTGGCTGCCAAAACTGCTTTACCAAAACTTGTCTTAGATACCAGGGTCCCTGTTAATCTAGCATTTGCAGCCTAGGGGAGCAAGTCACAGCCAAACAGGCTCAACCGACTATTTAATCTTAAAACATACAGGCTGGCCTAGCTGTCAAAACTGTTTTACCAAACCTTGTCTTAGATGCCTGGAGCCCCGCCAATCTGGCATGTGGAGCCTAGAGGAGCAAGTCAAAGCCAAACAGGCTCATCCGACTATATAATCCTAAAACATACAGCCTCATCTGGAAGTCAAAATTGCTTGCCTAGCTCTCAAGACTGTTTTACCAAACCTTGTCTTAGATTCCAGGAGCCCCGCCAATCTGGCATGTGGAGCCTAGGGGAGCAAGTCAAAGCCAAATAGCCTCACCCGACTATCAAGTCGTAAAACATTCAGCCTGACCTGGAACTCAAAATTGCCGTACAAAAACTTGTCTCAGATACCAGGAACCCTTTTAATCCAGTATTTGCATCCTGGGGGCGCAAGTCAAAGCCAAACAGGCTCACCCGACTATTTAATCTTAAAACATACAGCCATACCTAGCTGTCAAAACTGTTTTACTTAAACTTTTTTTAGATTCCAGGAGCCCTGTTAATCTAGAATTTGCAGCTTGGGGGAGCAAGTCAAAGCAAAATAGACTCACACGACTATTAAGTCTTAACACATTCAGCCTCACCTGGAACTCAAAATTGCCTTACCAAAACTTGTCTCAGATACCAGGAACCAATCCAGCATTTGCCTCCAAGGGGCGCAAGTCAAGGCCAAACAGGCTCATCCGACTATTTAATCCTAAAACATGCAGCCTCACCTGGATGTCAAAATTGCTTTACCGAAACTTTTCTCAGATACAAGGATCCCTGTTAATCAATTTAATCTTAAACACACAGCCCCATATGGCAGCTAAAACTGCTTTATTAAAACATGTCTTAGATACCAGGAAGCCTGTTAATCTAGCATTTGCAGCCTAGGGGAGCAAGTTAAAGCAAAATAGACGCCCCCGACTATTAAGTCTTAACACATTCAGCCTCACCTGGAACTCAAAATTGCCTTACCAAAACTTGTCTCAGATACCAGGAACCTTATTAATCAAGCATTTGCATCCTAGGGACGCAAGACAAAGCCAAACAGGCTCACCCGACTCTTTAATCTTAAAACATACAGTCTTGCCTAGCTCTCAAAACTGTTTTACGAAACCTTGTCTTAGATTCCAGGAGCCCCGCCAATCTGGCATGTGTAGCCTAGGGGAGCAAGTCAAAGCCAAATAGCCTAACCCGACTATTAAGTCGTAAAACATTCAGCCTCACCTGGACCTCAAAATTGCCTTACCAAAACTTGTCTCAGATACCAGGAACCCTGTTAATCCAGCATTTGCATCCTAGGGGCGCAAGTCAAAGCCAAACAGGCTCATCCGACTATTTAATCCTAAAGCATACAGCCTCCCCTGGAAGTCAAAATTGCTTTACCGAATATTTTCTCAGATACAAGGATCACTGATAATCTAGCATTTGCAGCCTAGTCTCACCCGACTATTAAATCTTAAAACATACAACCCCATCTGGCCGCCAAAACTGCTTTACCAAAACTTGTCTCAGATACAAGGATCCCAGATAATCTAGCATTTGCAGCCTAGTCTCACCCGACTATTAAATCTTAAAACATACTACCCCATCTGGCCGCCAAAACTTGTCTCAGATTCCAGGAGCCCCGCCAATCTGGCATGTGGAGCCTAGGGGAGAAATTCAAAGCCAAACAGGCTCTTCCGACTATTTAATACTAAAACATACAGCCCCATCTGGACGCCAAAACTGCTCTACCAAAACACTGCCAATCTGGCATTTGCAGCCTAGGGGATCAAGCCAAAGCCAATTAGTCTGACCTCATTATCCAATCTGAAAACACACAGTCCCATCTGGTTGCCAAAACTTCTCTACCAAAACATATATCAGATTCCAGGAGCCCCGCCAATCTGGCATCTGCCGCCTAGGGGAGCAAGTCAAAGCAAAATAGTCTCACCCGACTATTAAGTCTTAACACATACAGCCTCACCTGGAACTCAAAATTGCCTTACCAAAACTTGTCTCAGATACCAGGAACCCTGTAAATCCAGTATTTGCATCCTGGGGCGCAAGTCAAATTCAAACAGGCTCACCCGACTCTTTAATCTTAAAACATACAGTCTTGCCTAGCTGTCAAAACTGTTTTACCAAACCTTGTCTTAGATTCCTGGAGCCCCGCAAATCTGGCATGTGTAGCCTAGGGGAGCAAGTCAAAGCCAAACAAGCTCATCCGACTATTGAATCCTAAAACATACAGCCTCACCTGGAACTCAAAATTGCCTTACCAAAACTTGTCTCAGATACCAGGAACCCTGTAAATCCAGTATTTGCATCCTGGGGCGCAAGACAATGCCAAACAGGCTCACCAGACTATTTAATCTTAAAACATACAGCCATACCTAGCTGTCAAAACTGTTTTACTTAAACTTTTTAGATTCCAGTAGCCCTGTTAATCTAGCATTTGCAGCCTAGGGGAGCAAGTCAAAGCAAAATAGATTCACACGACTATTAAGTCTTAACACATTCAGCCTCACCTGGAACTCAAAATTGCCTTACCAAAACTTGTCTCAGATACCAGGAACCCTGTTAATCCAGCATTTGCATCCTAGAGGCGCAAGTCAAAGCCAAACAGGCTCATCCGACTATTTAATTCTAAAACATACAGCCTCACCTGGAAGTCAAAATTGCTTTACCGAATATTTTCTCAGATACAAGGATCCCTGATAATCTAGCATTTGCAGCCTAGTATCACCCGACTATTAAATCTTAACACATACAACCCCATCTGGCCGCCAAAACTTGTCTCAGATTCCAGGAGCCCCGCCAATCTGGCATGTGCAGCCTAGGGGAGCAGGTCAAAGCAAAACAGGCTCATCCGACTATTTAATACTAAAACATTCAGCCCCATCTGGCCGCCAAAACTGCTCTACCAAAACACTGCCAATCTGGCATTTGCAGCCTAGGGGATCAAGCCAAAGCCAATTAGTCTGACCTCATTATCCAATCTGAAAACACACAGTCCCATCTGGTTGCCAAAACTTCTTTACCAAAATATATATCAGATTCCAGGAGCCCCGCCAATCTGGCATGTGCCAAAGAAATAGTGTCACCGACTATTAAGTCTTAACACATTCAGCCTCACCTGGAACTCAAAATTGCCTTACCAAAACTTGTCTCAGATACCAGGAACCAATCCAGCATTTGCCTCCTAGGGGCGCAAGTCAAAGCCAAACAGGCTCACCCGACTCTTTAATCTTAAAACATACAGTCTTGCCAAGCTGTCAAAACTGTTTTACCAAACCTTGTCTTAGATTCCTGGAGCCCCGCCAATCTGGCATGTGTAGCCTAGGGGAGCAAGTCAAAGCCAAACAAGCTAATCCGACTATTGATTCCTAAAACATACAGCCTCACCTGGAACTCAAAATTGCCTTACCAAAACTTGTCTCAGATACCAGGAACCCTGTAAATCCAGTATTTGCTTCCTGGGGCGCAAGTCAATGCCAAACAGGCTCACCCGACTATTTAATCTTAAAACATACAGCTATACCTAGCTGTCAAAACTGTTTTACTTTAACTTTTTTTAGATTCCAGTAGCCCTGTTAATCTAGCATTTGCAGCCTAGGGGAGCAAGTCAAAGAAAAATAGATTCACACGACTATTAAGTCTTAACACATTCAGCCTCACCTGGAACTCAAAATTGCCTTACCAAAACTTGTCTCAGATACCAGGAACCCTGTTAATCCAGCATTTGCATCCTAGGGGCGCAAGTCAAAGCCAAACAGGCTCATCCGACTATTTAATCCTAAAACATACAGCCTCACCTGGAAGTCAAAATTGCTTTACCGAATATTTTCTCAGATACAAGGATCCCTGATAATCTAGCACTTGCAGCCTTGTTTCACCCGACTATTAAATCTTAAAACATACAACCCCATCTGGCCGCCAAAACTTGTCTCAGATTCCAGGAGCCCCGCCAATCTGGCATGTGGAGCCTAGGGGAGAAATTCAAAGATAAACAGGCTCATCCGACTATGTAATATTAAAACATTCAGCCCCATCTGGCCGCCAAAACTGCTCTACCAAAACAATGCCAATCTGGCATTTGCAGCCTAGGGGATCAAGCCAAAGCCAATAAGTCTGACCTCATTATCCACACAGTCCCATCTGGTTGCCAAAACTTCTTTACCAAAACATATATCAGATTCCAGGAGCCCCGCCAATCTGGCATGTGCCGCCTAGGGGCGCAAGTCAAAGCAAAATAGTGTCACCCAACTATTAAGTCTTAACACATTCAGCCTCACCTGGAACTCAAAATTGCCTTACCAAAACTTGTCTCAGATACCAGGAACCAATCCAGCATTTGCCCCCTAGGGGCGCAAGTCAAAGCCAAACAGGCTCACCCGACTCTTTAATCTTAAAACATACAGTCTTGCCTAGCTCTCAAAACTGTTTTACCAAACCTTGTCTTAGATTCCAGGAGCCCTGCCAATCTGGCATGTGGAGCCTAGGGGAGCAAGTCAAAGCCAAATAGCCTCACCCGACTATTAAGTCGTAAAACATTCAGCCTGATCTGGAACTCAAAATTGCCTTACCAAAACTTGTCTCAGATATCAGGAACCCTGTAAATCCAGTATTTGCATCCTGGGGCGCAAGTCAAAGCCAAACAGGCTCACCCGACTCTTTAATCTTAAAACATACGGTCTTGCCTTGCTGTCAAAACGGTTTTACCAAACCTTGTCTTAGATTCCCGGAGCCCCGCCAATCTGGCATGTGGAGCCTAGGGGAGCAAGTCAAAGCCAAATAGTCTCACCCGAGTATTAAGTCTTGAAAAATTAAGCCGCACCTGGAACTCTAAATTGCCTTACCAAAACTTTTCTCAGATACCAGGAACCCTGTTAATCCAGCATTTGCATCCTAGGGGCTCAAGTCAAATTCAAACAGGCTCACCCGACTCTTTAATCTTAAAACATACAGCCTTACCTAGCTGTCAAAACTGTTTTACTAAAACTTTATTTAGATTCCAGGAGCCCTGTTAATCTAGCAATTGCAGCATAGGGGAGCAAGTCAAAGAAAAATAGTCTCACCCGACTATTAAGTCTTAACACATTCAGCCTCACCTGGAACTCAATATTGCCTTACCAAAGCTTGTCTCAGATACCAGGAACCCTGTTAATCCAGCATTTGCATCCTAGGGGCGCAAGTCAAAGCCAAACAGGCTCACCCGAATCTTTAATCTTAAAACATACAGTCTTGCCTAGCTCTCAAAACTGTTTTACCAAACCTTGTCTTAGATTCCAGGAGTCCCGCCAACCTGGCATGTGGAGCCTAGGGGAGCAAGTCAAAGCCAAATAGCCTCACCCGACTATTAAGTCGTAAAACATTCAGACTGACCTGGAACTCAAAATTGCCTTACCAAAACTTGTCTCAGATACCAGGAACCCTGTTAATCCAGCATTTGCATCCTAGGGGCGCAAGACAAAGCCAAACAGGCTCACCCGACTATTTAATCTTAAAACATACGGTCTTGCCTAGCTGTCAAAACGGTTTTACCAAACCTTGTCTTAGATTCCCGGAGCCCCGCCAATCTGGCATGTGGAGCCTAGGGGAGCAAGTCAAAGCCAAATAGTCTCACCCGACTATTAAGTCTTAAAACATTCAGACTGACCTGGAACTCAAAATTGCTTTAACAAAACTTGTCGTAGATACCAGGAACCCTGTTAATCCAGCATTTGCATCCTAGGGGCGCAAGTCAAAGCCAAACAAGCTCATCCGACTATTTAATCCTAAAACATACAGCCTCACCTGGAACTCAAAATTGCCTTACCAAAACTTGTCTCAGATACCAGGAACCCTGTTAATCCAGCATTTGCATCCAGGGGGCGCAAGTCATGGTCATACAGGCTCACCCTACAATTTAATCTTAAAACAAACAGCCCCGTCTGGCTGTCAAAACTGTTTTAATAAAACTTTTATTAGATTCCAGGAACCTTGCCAATCTGGCATGTGCGGCTAGGGGAGCAAGTCAAAGCCAAATAGTCTCACCCGACTATTAAGTCTTAAAACATACAGCCTCACCTGGAAGTCAAAATTGTCTTACCGAAACTTGTCTCAGATGCCAGGAACCCTGTTATTCCAGCATTGGCATCCTAGGGGAGCAAGTCAAAACCAATCAGGATCACCCGACCATTTAACCTTCAAACATGTAGCCTGACCTAGCTGTCAAAACTGTTTTACCAAGCCTTGTCTCAGATACCAGGAGACCTGCCAATCTGGCGTGTGCAGCCTAGGGGAGAAGTTCAAAGCCAACCAGGGCTCACCCGACAATTTAATCTTAAAACAAACAGCCCCATCTGGCTGCCAAAACTGCTTTACCAAAACTTGTCTTAGATACCAGGAGCGCTGTTAATCTGGCATTTGTAGCCTAGGGGAGCAAGTCAAAGCCAAATAGCCTCACCCGACTATTAAATCTTAAAACATTCAACCCCATCTGGCCGCCAAAACTGCTTTACCAAAACTTGTATCAGATACCAGGAGCCCTGTGAATCTAGCATTTGCAGCCTAGGGAGCAAGTCAAAGCAAAATAGTCTCACCTGCCTATTAAGTCTTAACACATTAGGCCTCACCTGGAACTCAAAATTGCCTTACCAAAACTTGTCTCAGATACCCGGAACCTGTTAATCCAGCATTTGTATCTTAGGGGCGCAAGTCAAAGCCAAACAGGCTCACCCGACTATTAAATCTTTAAACATATAGCCCCATCTGGCCGCCAAAACTGCTTTACAAAAACTTGTGTCAGATACCAGGAACCCTGTTAATCCAGCATTTGCATCCTAGGGGTGCAGTTCAAAGCCAAACAGGCTCACCCGACAATTAAATCTTAAAACATACAGCCCCATCTGGCTGCCAAAACTGCTTTACCAAAACTTGTCTTAGATACCAGTAGCCCTGTTAATCTAGCATTTGCAGCGTAAGGGAGCAAGTCAAAGCCAAAAAGCCTCACCCGACTATTAAATCTTTAAGCATACAGCCCCATCTGGCCGCCAAAACTGCTTTACAAAAACTTGTGTCAGATACCAGGAACCCTGTTAATCCAGCATTTGCATCCTAGGGGTGCAGTTCAAAGCCAAACAGGCTCACCCGACAATTAAATCTTAAAACATACAGCCCCATCTGGCTGCCAAAACTGCTTTACCAAAACTTGTCTTAGATACCAGTAGCCCTGTTAATCTAGCATTTGCAGCGTAAGGGAGCAAGTCAAAGCCAAATAGCCTCACCCGACTATTAAATCTTTAAGCATACAGCCCCATCTGGCCGCCAAAACTGCTTTACAAAAACTTGTGTCAGATACCAGGAACCCTGTTAATCCAGCATTTGCATCCTAGGGGTGCAGTTCAAAGCCAAAGAGGCTCACCCGACAATTTAATCTTAAAACAAACAGCCCCGTCTGGCTGTCAAAACTGTTTTAATAAAACTTTTATTAGATTCCAGGAACCTTGCCAATCTGGCATGTACGGCTAGGGGAGCAAGTCAAAGCCAAACAGGCTCATCCGACTCTTTAATCTTAAAACATACAGTCTTGCCTAGCTCTCAAAACTGTTTTACCAAACCTTGTCTTAGATGCCAGGAGCCCCGACAATCTGGCATGTGGAGCCTAGAGGAGCAAGTCAAAGCCAAACAGGCTCATCCAACTATTTAATCTTAAAACATACAGCCTCACCTGGAAGTCAAAATTACTTTACCGAAACTTGTCTCAGATACAAGGATCTCTGTTAATATAGCATTTGCAGCCTAGTCTAGCATGTCAAAGCCAAATAGTTACACCCGACTATTAAATCTTAAAACATACAACCCCAACTGGCCGCCAAACTGCTTTACCAAAACTTGTGTCAGATACCAGGAACCCTGTTAATCCAGCATTTGCATCCTAGGGGCGCAGTTCAAAGCCACACAGGCTCATCCTACAATTTAATCTTAAAACATACAGCCGCATCTGGCTGCCAAAGCCACCTGGAAGTCGAAATTGCTTTACCGAAACTTGTCTCAGATACAAGGATCTCTGTTAATCTAGCATTTGCAGCCTAGGGTAGCAAGTCAAAGCCAAATAGTCTCACCCGACTATTAAGTCTTAAAACATACAACCCCATCTGGCCGCCAAACTGCTTTACCAAAACTTGTGTCAGATACCAGGAACCCTGTTAATCCAGCATTTGCATCCTAGGGCCGCAGTTCAAAGCCAAACAGGCTCACCCGACAATTTAATCTTAAAACATACAGCCTCACCTGGAAGTCAAAATTACTTTACCGAAACTTGTCTTAGATACCAGGAGCCCTGTTAATCTAGCATTTGCAGCCTAGGGGAGCAAGTCAAAGCAAAATAGTCTCACCTGACTATTAAGTCTTAACACATTCAGCCTCACCTGTAACTCAAAATTGCCTTACCAAAACTTGTCTCAGATACCAGGACAATTTACAATTTAATCTTAAAACAAACAGCCCCATCTGGCTGCCAAAACTGCTTTACCAAAACTTGTCTTAGACACCAATAGACCTTTTAATCTGGCATTTGCAGCCTAGGGTAGCAAGTCAAAGCCAAATAGTCTCACCCGACTATTAAATCTTAAACTGCTTTATCAAAACTTGTGTCAGATACCAGGAACCCTGTTAATCCAGCATTTGCATCCTAGAGGCGCAGTTTAAAGCCAAACAGGATCACCCGACAATTTAATCTTAAAACATACTGCCCCATCTGGCTGCCAAAGCCACCTGGAAGTCAAAATTGCTTTACCGAAACTTGTCTCAGATACAAGGATCTCTGTTAATTAGCATTTGCAGCCTAGGGTAGCAAGTCAAAGCAAGTCAAATACAACCCCAACTGGCCGCCAAACTGCTTTACCAAAACTTGTGTCAGATACCAGGAACCCTGTTAATCCAGCATTTGCATTCTAGGGGCGCAGTTCAAAGCCAAACAGGCTCACCCGACAATTTAATCTTAAAACATACAGCCTTACCTAGCTGTCAAAACTGTTTTACTAAAACTTTTTTTAGATTCCAGGAGCCCTGTTAATCTAGCATTTGCAGCCTAGGGGAGCAAGTCAAAGCAAATTAGTCTCACCCGACTATAACACATTCAGCCCCACCTGGAACTCAAAATTGCCTTACCAAAACTTGTCTCAGATACCAGGAACCCTGTTAATCCAGCATTTGCATCCTAGGGGCGCAAGTCAAAGCCAAACAGAATCACCCGACTCTTTAATCTTAAAACATACGGTCTTGCCTTGCTGTCAAAACTGTTTTATTTAAACTTTTTTTAGATTCCAGAAGCCCTGTTAATCTAGCATTTGCAGCCTAGGGTAGCAAGTTAAAGCAAATTAGTCTCACCCGACTATTAAGTCTTAACACATTCAGCCCCACCTGGAACTCAAAATTGCCTTACCAAAACTTGTCTCAGATACCAGGAACCCTGTTAATCCAGCATTTGCATTCTAGGGGCGCAGTTCAAAGCTAAACAGGCTCACCCGACAATTTAATCTTAAAACATACAGCCCCATCTGGCTGCCAAAACTGCTTTTCCAAAACTTGTCTTAGATGCCAGGAGCCCTGTTAATGTAGCATTTGCAGCGTAGGGGAGCAAGTCAAAGCCAAATAGTCTCACCTGAATATTAAGTCTTAATACATTCAGCCTCACCTGTAACTCAAAATTGCCTTACAAAAACTTGTCTCAGATACCAGAAACCCTGTTAATCCAGTATTTGCATCCTCTGGGCGCAAGTCAAAGCTAAACTGGCTCACCTGACTCTTTAATCTTAAAACATACAGTCTTGCTTAGCTCTCAAAACTGTTTTACCAAACCTTGTCTTAGATTCCAGGAGCCCAGCCAATCTGGCATGTGGAGCCTTGGGGAGAAATTCAAAGCCAAACAGGCTCATCCGACTATTTAATCCTAAAACAAACAGCCTCACCTGGAAGTCAAAATTGCTTTACCAAAGCTTGTCTCAGACACCAGGATCCCTATTAATCCAGCATTTGCATCCTAGGGGCGCAAGTCAAAGCTAAACTGGCTCACCTGACTCTTTAATCTTAAAACATACAGTCTTGCTTAGCTCTCAAAACTGTTTTACCAAACCTTGTCTTAGATTCCAGGAGCCCAGCCAATCTGGCATGTGGAGCCTTGGGGAGAAATTCAAAGCCAAACAGGCTCATCCGACTATTTAATCCTAAAACAAACAGCCTCACCTGGAAGTCAAAACTGCTTTACCGAAACTTGTCTCAGATACAAGGATCCCTGATAATCTAGCATTTGCATCCTAGGGGCGCAAGTCAAAGCCAAATAGGCTCATCCGACTATTTAATCCTAAAACATACAGCCTCAACTGGAAGTCAAAATTGCTTTACCGAAACTTGCCTCAGATACAAGGATCCCTGTTAATCAATTTAATCTTAAAACAAACAGCCCCATCTGGCTGAAAAAGCTGCTTTATCAAAACTTGTCATGGATACCAGGAGGCCTATTAATCAAGCATTTGCAGCGTAGAGGAGCAAGTCAAAGCCATATAGCCTCACCCGTACCTGGAACTCAAAATTGCCTTACCAAAACTTGCCTATTAAGTCTTAGCACATTCAGCCTCACCTGGAACTCAAAATTGCCTTACCAAAACTTGTCTCAGATACCAGGAACCAATCCAGCATTTGCATCAAAGGGGCGCAAGTCAAAGCCAAACAGGCTCACCCGACTATTTAATCTTAAAACATACAGCCTTACCTAGCTGTCAAAACTGTTTTACTAAAACTTTTTTAGATTCCAGGAGCCCTGTTAATCTAGCATTTGCAGCCTAGGGGAGCAAGTCAAAGCAAAATAGACTCACCCGACTATTAAGTCTTAACACATTCAGCCTCACCTGGAACACAAAATTGCCTTACCAAAACTTGTCTCAGATACCAGGAACCCTGTTATTCCAGCATTTGCATCCTAGGGGCGCAAGTCAAAGCCAAACAGGCTCACCTGACTCTTTAATCTTAAATCATACAGTCTTGCCTAGCTGTCAAAACTGTTTTACCAAACCTTGTCTTAGATTCCAGGAGCCCCGCCAATCTGGCGTGTGCAGCCTAGGGGAGAAGTTCAAAAGCCAAACAGGCTCTTCCTACAATTTAATCTTAAAACAAACAGCCCCATCTGGCTGCAAAAGCTGCTTTATCAAAACTTGTCATGGATACCAGGAGGCCTATTAATCTAGCATTTGCAGCGTAGAGGAGCAAGTCAAAGCCAAATAGCCTCACCCGACTACTAAGTCTTAAAACATTCAGCCGTACCTGGAACTCAACATTGCCTTACCAAAACTTGTCTCAGATACCAGGAACCCTGTTAATCCAGCATTTGCATCCTAGGGGCGCAAGTCAAAGCCAAACAGGCTCACCCGACTATTTAATCTTAAAACATACAGCCTTACCTAGCTGTCAAAACTGTTTTACTAAAACTTTTTTTAGATTCCAGGAGCCCTGTTAATCTATCATTTGCAGCCTAGGGGAGCAAGTGAAAGCAAATTAGTCTCACCCGACTATTAAGTCTTAACACATTCAGCCCCACCTGGAACTCAAAATTGCCTTACCAAAACTTGTCTCAGATACCAGGAACCCTGTTAATCCAGCATTTGCATCCTAGGGGCGCAAGTAAAAGCCTAACAAGCTCACCCGACTCTTTAATCTTAAAACATACGGTCTTGCCTAGCTGTCAAAACTGTTTTACTTAAACTTTTTTAGATTCCAGGAGCCCTGTTAATCTAGCATTTGCAGCCTAGGGGAGCAAGTCAAAGCAAATTAGTCTCACCCGACTATTAAGTCTTAAAAAATTCAGCCTCACCTGGAAGTCAAAATTGCCAAAGCGTGTCTCAGACACCAGGAACCCTGTTAATCCAGCATTTGCATCCTAGGGGCGCAAGTCAAAGCAAAACAGGCTCATCCGACTATTTAATCCAAAAACATGCAGCCTCACCTGGAAGTCAAAATTGCTTTACCGAAACTTGTCTCAGATACAAGGAACCTTATTAATCCAGCATTTGCATCCTAGGGGCGCAAGTCAAAGCCAAACTGGCTCACCTGACTCTTTAATCTTAAAACATACAGTCTTGCCTAGCTGTCAAAACTGTTTTACCAAACCTTGTCTTAGATTCCAGGAGCCCCGCCAATCTGGCATGTGGAGCCTAGGGGAGAAATTCAAAGCCAAACAGGCTCATCCGACTATTTAATCCTAAAACATACAGCCTCACCTGGAAGTCAAAACTGCTTTACCGAAACTTGCTTCAGATACAAGGATCCCTGATAATCTAGCATTTGCATCCTAGGGGCGCAAATCAAAGCCAAACTGGCTCACCTGACTCTTTAATCTTAAAACATACAGTCTTGCCTAGCTGTCAAAACTGTTTTACCAAACCTTGTCTTAGATTCCAGGAGCCCCGCCAATCTGGCGTGTGCAGCCTAGGGGAGAAGTTCAAAGCCAAACAGGCTCATCCTACAATTTAATCTTAAAACAAACAGCCCCATCTGGCTGCAAAAGCTGCTTTATCAAAACTTGTCATGGATACCAGGAGGCCTATTAATCTACCATTTGCAGCGTAGAGGAGCAAGTCAAAGCCAAATAGCCTCACCCGGCTACTAAGTCTTAAAACATTCAGCCGTACCTGGAACTCAACATTGCCTTACCAAAACTTGTCTCAGATACCAGGAACCCTGTTAATCCAGCATTTGCATCCTAGGGGCGCAAGACAAAGCCAAACAGGCTCACCCGACTATTTAATCTTAAAACATACAGCCTTACCTAGTTGTCAAAACTGTTTTACTAAAACTTTTTTTAGATTCCAGGAGCCCTGTTAATCTATCATTTGCAGCCTAGGGGAGCAAGTGAAAGCAAATTAGTCTCACCCGACTATTAAGTCTTAACACATTCAGCCCCACCTGGAACTCAAAATTGCCTTACCAAAACTTGTCGCAGATACCAGGAACCCTGTTAATCCAGCATTTGCATCCTAGGGGCGCAAGTAAAAGCCAAACAAGCTCACCCGACTCTTTAATCTTAAAACATACGGTCTTGCCTAGCTGTCAAAACTGTTTTACTTAAACTTTTTTAGATTCCAGGAGCCCTGTTAATCTAGCATTTGCAGCCTAGGGGAGCAAGTCAAAGCAAATTAGTCTCACCCGACTATTAAGTCTTAAAAAATTCAGCCTCACCTGGAAGTCAAAATTGCCAAAGCGTGTCTCAGACATCAGATACCCTGTTAATCCAGCATTTGCATCCTAGGGGCGCAAGTCAAAGCAAAACAGGCTCATCCGACTATTTAATCCAAAAACATGCAGCCTCACCTGGAAGTCAAAATTGCTTTACCGAAACTTGTCTCAGATACAAGGAACCTTATTAATCCAGCATTTGCATCCTAGGGGCGCAAGTCAAAGCCAAACTGGCTCACCTGACTCTTTAATCTTAAAACATACAGTCTTGCCTAGCTGTCAAAACTGTTTTACCAAACCTTGTCTTAGATTCCAGGAGCCCCGCCAATCTGGCATGTGGAGCCTAGGGGAGAAATTCAAAGCCAAACAGGCTCATCCGACTATTTAATCCTAAAACATACAGCCTCACCTGGAAGTCAAAACTGCTTTACCGAAACTTGCTTCAGATACAAGGATCCCTGATAATCTAGCATTTGCATCCTAGGGGCGCAAATCAAAGCCAAACTGGCTCATCCGACTATATAATCCTAAAACATTCAGCCTCAACTGGAAGTCAAAATTGCTTTACCGAAACTTGTCTCAGATACAAGGATCCCTGTTAATCAATTTAATCTAAAAACACACAGCCCCATATGGCTGCCAGAACTGCTTTACCAAAACATGTCTTAGATACCAGGAGCCCTGTTAATCTAGCATTTGCAGCCTGGCTGAGCAAGTCAAAGCCAAATAGACTCACCCGACTATTAAGTCTTAACAGATGCAGCCTCACCTGGAACTCAAAATTGCCTTACTAAAACTTGTCTCAGATACCAGGAACCTTATTAATCCAGCATTTGCATCGTCGGGGCGCAAGTCAAAGCCAAACAGGCTCACCCGACTCTTTAATCTTAAAACATACAGTCTTGCCTAGCTGTCAAAACTGTTTTACCAAACCTTGTCTTAGATTCCAGGAGCCCCGCCAATCTGGCATGTGGAGCCTAGGGGAGAAATTCAAAGCCAAACAGGCTCATCCGACTATTTAATCCTATAACATACAGCCTCACCTGGAAGTCAAAACTGCTTTACCGAAACTTGCTTCAGATACAAGGATCCCTGATAATCTAGCATTTGCATCCTAGGGGCGCAAATCAAAGCCAAACAGGCTCATCCGACTATTTAATCCTAAAACATACAGCCTCAACTGGAAGTCAAAATTGCTTTACCGAAACTTGTCTCAGATACAAGGTTCCCTGTTAATCAATTTAATCTAAAAACACACAGCCCCATATGGCTGCCAGAACTGCTTTACCAAAACATGTCTTAGATACCAGGACCCTGTTAATCTAGCATTTGCAGCCTGGCTGAGCAAGTCAAAGCCAAATAGACTCACCCGACTATTAAGTCTTAACAGATTCAGCCTCACCTGGAACTCAAAATTGCCTTACTAAAACTTGTCTCAGATACCAGGAACCTTATTAATCCAGCATTTACATCGAAGGGGCGCAAGTCAAAGCCAAACAGGCTCACCCGACTCTTTAATCTTAAAACATACAGTCTTGCCTAGCTCTCAAAACTGTTTTACCAAACCTTGTCTTAGATTCCTGGAGCCCCGCCAATCTGGCATGTGGAGCCTAGGGGAGAAATTCAAAGCCAAACAGGCTCATCCGACTATTTAATCCTAAAACATACAGCCTCACCTGGAAGTCAAAATTGCTTTACCGAAACTTGTCTCAGATACAAGGATCCCAGATAATCTAGCATTTGCATCCTGGGGGCGCAAGTCAAGGCCAAATAGTCTCACCCGACTATTTAATCTTAAAACATACAGCCTTACCTAGCTGTCAAAACTGTTTTACTAAAACTTTTTTTAGATTCCAGGAGCCCTGTTAATCTATCATTTGCAGCCTAGGGGACCAAGTCAAAGCAAAATAGTCTCACCCGACTATTAAGTCTTAACACATTCAGCCTCACCTGGAACTCAAAATTGCGTTACTAAAACTTGTCTCAGATACCAGGAACCTTATTAATCCAGCATTTGCATCGTAGGGGCGCAAGTCAAAGCAAAACAGGCTCACCCGACTCTTTAATCTTAAAACATACAGTCTTGCCTAGCTCTCAAAACTGTTTTACCAAACCTTGTCTTAGATTCCTGGAGCCCCGCCAATGTGGCATGTGGAGCCTAGGGGAGAAATTCAAAGCCAAACAGGCTCATCCGACTATTTAATCCTAAAACATACAGCCTCACCTGGAAGTCAAAACTGCTTTACCGAAACTTGTCTCAGATACAAGGATCCCTGATAATCTAGAATTTGCAGCCTAGTCTCACCCGACTATTAAATCTTAAAACATACAACCCCATCTCGCCGCCGAAACTGCTTTACCAAAACTTGTCTCAGATTCCAGGAGCCCTGCCAATCCGGCATGTGCAGCCTAGGGGAGCAGGTCAAAGCAAAACAGGCTCACCCGACTATTTAATACTAAAACATACAGCCCCATCTGGCTGCCGAAACTGCTCTACCAAAACCCGGCCAATCTGGCATTTGCAGCCTAGGGGAACAAGTCAAAGCCAATTAGTCGGACCTCATTATCCAATCTGAAAACACACAGTCCCATCTGGTTTCCAAAACTGCTTTACCAAAACATATATCAGATTCCAGGAGCCCCGCCAATCTGGCATGTGCCGCCTAGGGGAGCAACTCAAAGCAAAATAGTCTCACCCGACTATTAAATCTTAACACATTCAGCCTCACCTGGAACTCAAAATTGCCTTACCAAAACTTGTCTCAGATACCAGGAACCTTAATAATCCAGTATTTGCATCCTGGGGGCGCAAGTCAAAGCCAAACAGGCTCACCCGACTATTTAATCTTAAAACATACAGCCTTACCTAGCTGTCAAAACTATTTGACTACAACTTTTTTTAGATTCCAGGAGCCCTGTTAATCTAGCATCTGCAGCCTAGGGGACCAAGTCAAAGCAAACTAGTCTCACCCGCCTATTAAGTCTAAACACATTCAGCCTCACCTGGAACTCAAAATTGCCTTACCAAAACTGGTCTCAGATACCAGGAACCCTGTTAATCCAGCATTTGCATCCTAGGGGCGCAAGTCAAAGCCAAACAGGCTTACCCGACTCTTTAATCTTAAAACATACAGTCTTGCCTAGCTGTCAAAACTGTTTTACCAAAACTTGTCTCAGATACCGGGAGCCCTGCCAATCTAGCATGTGCAGCCTAGGGGAGCAGGTCAAAGCAAAACAGGCTCACCCGACTTTTTAATACTAAAACATACAGCCCCATCTGGCTGCCGAAACTGCTCTACCAAAACCCGGCCAAGCTGGCATTTGCAGCCTAGGGGAACAAGTCAAAGCCAATTAGTCGGACCTCATTATCCAATCTGAAAACACACAGTCCCATCTGGTTGCCAAAACTGCTTTACCAAAACGTCTATCAGATTCCAGGAGCCCCGCCAATCTGGCATGTGCCGCCTAGGGGCGCAAGTCAAAGCCAAACATGCTCAACCGACTTCTTAATCTTAAAACATACAGTCTTGCCTAGCTGTCAAAACTGTTTTACCAAACCTTGTCTTAGATTCCAGGAGCCCCGCCAATCGGGCATGTGGAGCCTAGGGGAGCAAGTCAAAGCCAAACAGGCTCATCCGACTATTTAATCCTAAAACATACAGTATGACCTGGAAGTCAAAATTGCCTTACCGAAACTTGCCTCAGATACAAGGATCCCTGATAATCTAGCATTTGCATCCTAGGGGCGCAAATCAAAGCCAAACAGGCTCATCCGACTATTTAATCCTAAAACATACAGCCTCAACTGGAAGTCAAAATTGCTTTACCGAAACTTGTCTCAGATACAAGGATCCCTGTTAATCAATTTAATCTAAAAACACACAGCCCCATATGGCTGCCAGAACTGCTTTACCAAAACATGTCTTAGATACCAGGAGCCCTGTTAATCTAGCATTTGCAGCCTAGGTGACCAAGTCAAAGCAAAATAGTCTCACCCGACTATTAAGTCTTAACACATTCAGCCTCACCTGGAACTCAAAATTGCGTTACTAAAACTTGTCTCAGATACCAGGAACCTTATTAATCCAGCATTTGCATCGTAGGGGCGCAAGTCAAAGCCAAACAGGCTCACCCGACTCTTTAATCTTAAAACATACAGTCTTGCCTAGCTCTCAAAACTGTTTTACCAAACCTTGTCTTAGATTCCTGGAGCCCCGCCAATCTGGCATGTGGAGCCTAGGGGAGAAATTCAAAGCCAAACGGGCTCATCCGACTATTTAATCCTAAAACATACAGCCTCACCTGGAAGTCAAAACTGCTTTACCGAAACTTGTCTCAGATACAAGGATCCCTGATAATCTAGAATTTGCAGCCTAGTCTCACCCGATTGTTAAATCTTAAAACATACAACCCCATCTCGCCGCCGAAACTGCTTTACCAAAACTTGTCTCAGTTTCCAGGAGCCCTGCCAATCTGGCATGTGCAGCCTAGGGGAGCAGGTCAAAGCAAAACAGGCTCACCCGACTATTTAATACTAAAACATACAGCCCCATCTGGCCGCCAAAACTGCTCTACCAAAACCCGGCCAATCTGGCATTTGCAGCCTAGGGGATCAAGTCAAAGCCAATTAGTCTGACCTCATTATCCAATCTGAAAACACACAGTCCCATCTGGTTTCCAAAACTGCTTTACCAAAACATATATCAGATTCCAGGAGCCCCGCCAATCTGGCATGTGCCGTCTAGGGGAGCAAGTCAAAGCAAAATAGTCTCACCCGACTATTAAGTCTTAACACATTCAGCCTCACCTGGAACTCAAAATTGTCTTACCGAAACTTGTCTCAGATACCAGGAACCTTATTAATCCAGTATTTGCATCCTGGGGACGCAAGTCAAAGCCAAACAGGCTCACCCGACTATTTAATCTTAAAACATACAGCCTTACCTAGCTGTCAAAACTGTTTTACCAAACCTTGTCTCAGTTACCAGGAGCCCTGACAATCTTGCGTGTGCAGCCTAGGGGAGAAATTCAAAGCCAAACAGGGCTTACCCTACAATTTAATCTGAAAACAACCGGCCCCATCTGGCTGCCAAAACTGCTTTATCAAAACTTGTCATGGATACCAGGAGCCCTGTCAATCTAGCATTTGCAGTGTAAGGGAGCAAGTCAAAGCCAAATAGCCTCACCCGACTATTAAATCTTTAAACAAACAGCCCCATCTGGCCGCTTAAACTGATTTACCAAAACTTGTCTCAGATACCAGGAAACCTGTTAATCCAGTATTTGCATCTTGGGGGCGCGAGTCAAAGCTAAACAGGCTCACCCGACTATTTAACACTAAACATACAGCCCCATCTGGCCGCCGAAACTGCTCTACCAAAACCCGGCCAATCTGGCATTTGCAGCCTAGGGGAACAAGTCAAAGCCAATTAGTCGGACCTCATTATCCAATCTGAAAACACACAGTCCCATCTGGTTGCCAAAACGGCTTTACCAGAACATCTATCAGATTCCAGGAGCCCCGCCAATCTGGCATGTGCCGCCTAGGGGCGCAAGTCAAAGTGAAACATGCTCAACCGACTTCTTAATCTTAAAACATACAGTCTTGCCTAGCTGTCAAAACTGTTTTACCAAAACCTGTTTTTGATTCCAGGAGCCCCGCCTATCTGGCATGTGAAGCTTAGGGGAGCAAGTCAAAGCCAAACAGGCTCATCCGACTATTTAATCCTAAAACATACAGCCTCACCTGGAAGTCAAAATTGCTTTACCGAAACTTGTCTCAGATACAAGGATCCCAGATAATCTAGCATTTGCATCCTGGGGGCGCAAGTCAAAGCCAAATAGTCTCAAAACATACAGTCTTGCCTAGCTGTCAAAACAGTTTTACCAAAACTTGTCTCAGATACCAGGAGCCCTGCCAATCTGGCATGTGCAGCCTAGGGGAGCAGGTCAAAGCAGAACAGGCTCACCCGACTATTTAATACTAAGCATACAGCATCATCTGGCCGCCGAAACTGCTCTACGAAAACCCGGCCAATCTGGCATTTGCAGCCTAGGGGAACAAGTCAAAGCCAATTAGTCGGACCTCATTATCCAATCTGAAAACACACAGTCCCATCTGGTTGCCAAAACTGCTTTACCAAAACATCTATCAGATTCCAGGAGCCCCGCCAATCTGGCATGTGCCGCCTAGGGGCGCAAGTCAAAGCCAAACATGCTCAACCGACTTCTTAATCTTCAAACATACAGTCTTGCCTAGCTGTCAAAACTGTTTTACCAAACCTTGTCTTAGATTCCCTTAGCCCCGCCTATCTGGCATGTGGAGCCTAGGGGAGCTAGTCAAAGCCAAACAGGCTCATCCGACTATTTAATCCTAAAACATACAGCCCCATCTGGCCGCCAAAACTGATTTACCAAAACTTGTCTCAGATACCTGGAAACCTGTTAATACAGTATTTGCATTTTGGGGGCGCAACTCAAAGCCAAACAGGCTCACCCGACTATTTAATCTTAAAACATACAGCCTTACCTAGCTGTCAAAACTGTTTTACCAACCCTTGTCTCAGATACCAGGAGCCCTGCCAATCTGGCGTGTGCAGCCTAGGGGAGCAGGTCAAAGCAAAATAGTCTCACCTGCCTATTAAGTCTCAACACACTCAGCCTCAAATAGAACTCAAAATTGCCTTACCAAAACTTGTCTCAGATACGAGGAACCCTGTTAATCCAGCATTTGCATCCTAGGGGCGCAAGACAAAGGCAAACAGGCTTACCCGACTATTTAATCTGAAAATATACAGTCTTGCCTAGCTGTCAAAACTGTTTTACCAAACCTTGTCTCAGTTACCAGGAGCCCTGACAATCTTGCGTGTGCAGCCTAGGGGAGAAGTTCAAAGCCAAACAGGCTCACTCTACAATTTAATCTTAAAACAAACAGCCCCATCTGGCTGCCAAAGCTGCTTTATCAAAACTTGTCATGGATACCAGGTGCCCTGTTAATCTAGCATTTGCAGCGTAAGGGAGCACGTCAATGCCAAATTGCCTCACCCGACTATTAAATCTTAAAACATACAGCCCCATCTGGCCGCCAAAACTGATTTATCAAAACTTGTCTCAGAAACCAGGAAACCTGTTAATCCAGTATTTGCATCTTGGGGGCGCAAGTCAAAGCTAAACAGGCTCACCCGACTATTAAATCTTAAAACATACAGCCTTACCTAGCTGTCAAAACTGTTTTACTAAAACTTTTTTTAGATTTCAGGAGCCCTGTTAATCTAGCATTTGCAGCCTAGGGGACCAGGTCAAAGCAAAATAGTCTCACCCGATTATTAAGTCTTAACACATTCAGCCTCACCTGGAACTCAAAATTGCCTTACCAAAACTTGTCTCACATACCAGGAACCCTGTTAATCCAGCATTTGCATCCTAGGGGCGCCAATCAAAGCCAAACTGGCTTACCCGACTCTTTAATCCTAAAACATACAGTCTTGCCTAGCTGTCAAAACAGTTTTACCAAAACTTGTCTCAGATACCTGGAGCCCTGCCAATCTGGCATGTGCAGCCTAGGGGAGCAGGTCAAAGCAAAACAGCCTCACCCGACTATTTAATACTAAACATACAGCCCCATCTGGCCGCCGAAACTGCTCAACCGAAACCCGGCCAATCTGGCATTTGCAGCCTAGGGGAACAAGTCAAAGCCAATTAGTCGGACCTCATTATCCAATCTGAAAACACACAGTCCCATCTGGTTGCCAAAACGGCTTTACCAGAACATCTATCAGATTCCAGGAGCCCCGCCAATCTGGCATGTGCCGCCTAGGGGCGCAAGTCAAAGCCAAACATGCTCAACCGACTTCTTAATCTTCAAACATACAGTCTTGCCTAGCTGTCAAAACTTTTTTACCAAACCTTGTCTTAGATTCCCTTAGCCCCGCCTATCTGGCATGTGGAGCCTAGGGGAGCAAGTCAAAGCCAAACAGGCTCATCCGACTATTTAATCCTAAAACATACAGCCCCATCTGGCCGCCGAAACTGCTCAACCAAAACCCGGCCAATCTGGCATTTGCAGCCTAGGGGAACAAGTCAAAGCCAATTAGTCGGACCTCATTATCCAATCTGAAATTATCCAATCTGAAAATAATCCTAAAAAATACAGCCTCACCTGGAAGTCAAAATTGCTTTACCGAAACTTGTCTCAGATACAAGGATCCCAGATAATCTAGCATTTGCGTCCTGGGGGCGCAAGTCAAAGCCAAATAGTCTCACCCGACTATTTAATCTTAAAACATACAGCCTTACCTAGCTGTCAAAACTGTTTTAATAAAACTTTTTTTAGATTCCAGGAGCCCTGTTAATCTATCATTTGCAGCCTAGGGGACCAAGTCAAAGCAAAATAGTCTCACCCGACATTTAAGTCTTAACACATTCAGCCTCACCTGTAACTCAAAATTACCTTACCAAAACTTGTCTCACATACCAGGAACCCTGTAAATCCAGCATTTGCATCCTAGGGGCGCCAATCAAAGCCAAACTGGCTTACCCGACTTTTTAATCTTAAAACATACAGTCTTGCCTAGCTGTCAAAACAGTTTTACCAAAACTTGTCTCAGATACCAGGAGCCCTCCCAATCTGGCATGTGCAGCCTAGGGGAGCAGGTCAAAGCAGAACAGGCTCACCCGACTATTTAATACTAAACATACAGCCCCATCTGGCCGCCAAAACTGATTTACCAAAACTTGTCTCAGAAACCAGGAAACCTGTTAATCCAGTATTTGCATCTTGGGGGCGCAAGTCAAAGCTAAACAGGCTCACCCGACTATTAAATCTTAAAACATACAGCCTTACCTAGCTGTCAAAACTGTTTTACTAAAACTTTTTTTAGATTTCAGGAGCCCTGTTAATCTAGCATTTGCAGCCTAGGGGACCAGGTCAAAGCAAAATAGTCTCACCCGATTATTAAGTCTTAACACATTCAGCCTCACCTGGAACTCAAAATTGCCTTACCAAAACTTGTCTCACATACCAGGAACCCTGTTAATCCAGCATTTGCATCCTAGGGGCGCCAATCAAAGCCAAACTGACTTACCCGACTCTTTAATCCTAAAACATACAGTCTTGCCTAGCTGTCAAAACAGTTTTACCAAAACTTGTCTCAGATACCAGGAGCCCTGCCAATCTGGCATGTGCAGCCTAGGGGAGCAGGTCAAAGCAAAACAGCCTCACCCGACTATTTAATACTAAACATACAGCCCCATCTGGCCGCCGAAACTGCTCAACCGAAACCCGGCCAATCTGGCATTTGCAGCCTAGGGGAACAAGTCAAAGCCAATTAGTCGGACCTCATTTTCAAATCTGAAAACACACAGTCCCATCTGGTTGCCAAAACGGCTTTACCGGAACATCTATCAGATTCCAGGAGCCCCGCCAATCTGGCATGTGCCGCCTAGGGGCGCAAGTCAAAGCCAAACATGCTCAACCGACTTCTTAATCTTCAAACATACAGTCTTGCCTAGCTGTCAAAACTGTTTTACCAAACCTTGTCTTAGATTCCCTTAGCCCCGCCTATCTGGCATGTGGAGCCTAGGGGAGCAAGTCAAAGCCAAACAGGCTCATCCGACTATTTAATCCTAAAACATACAGCCCCATCTGGCCGCCAAAACTGATTTACCAAAACTTGTCTCAGATACCAGGAAACCTGTTAATACAGTATTTGCATTTTGGGGGCGCAAGTCAAAGCCAAACAGGCTCACCCGACTATTTAATCTTAAAACATACAGCCTTACCTAGCTGTCAAAACTGTTTTACTAAAACTTTTTTTAGATTCCAGGAGCCTTGTTAATCTATCATTTGCAGCCTAGGGGACCAAGTCAAAGCAAAATAGTCTCACCCGAATATTATGTCTTAAAACATTCAGCCTCACCTGGAACTCAAAATTGCCTTACATACAGTCTTGCCTAGCTGTCAAAACAGTTTTACCAAAACTTTTCTCAGATACCAGGAGCCCTGCCAATCTGGCATGTGCAGCCTAGGGGAGCAGGTCAAAGCAAAACAGCCTCACCCGACTATTTAATACTAAACATACAGCCCCATCTGGCCGCCGAAACTGCTCAACCAAAACCCGGCCAATCTGGCATTTGCAGCCTAGGGGAACAAGTCAAAGCCAATTAGTCGGACCTCATTATCCAATCTGAAAACACACAGTCCCATCTGGTTGCCAAAACGGCTTTACCAGAACATCTATCAGATTCCAGGAGCCCCGCCAATCTGGCATGTGCCGCCTAGGGGCGCAAGTCAAAGCGAAACATGCTCAACCGACTTCTTAATCTTAAAACATACAGTCTTGCCTAGCTGTCAAAACTGTTTTACCAAAACTTGTTTTAGATTCCAGGAGCCCCGCCTATCTGGCATGTGAAGCCTAGGGGAGCAAGTCAAAGCCAAACAGGCTCATCCGACTATTTAATCCTAAAACATACAGCCTCACCTGGAAGTCAAAATTGCTTTACCGAAACTTGTCTCAGATACAAGGATCCCAGATAATCTAGCATTTGCGTCCTGGGGGCGCAAGTCAAAGCCAAATAGTCTCACCCGCCTATTTAATCTTAAAACATACAGCCTTACCTAGCTGTCAAAACTGTTTTAATAAAACTTTTTTTAGATTCCAGGAGCCCTGTTAATCTATCATTTGCAGCCTAGGGGACCAAGTCAAAGCAAAATAGTCTCACCCGACAATTAAGTCTTAACACATTCAGCCTCACCTGTAACTCAAAATTACCTTACCAAAACTTGTCTCACATACCAGGAACCCTGTAAATCCAGCATTTGCATCCTAGGGGCGCAAGTCAAAGCCAAACTGGCTTACCCGACTTTTTAATCTTAAAACATACAGTCTTGCCTAGCTGTCAAAACAGTTTTACCAAAACTTGTCTCAGATACCAGGAGCCCTCCCAATCTGGCATGTGCAGCCTAGGGGAGCAGGTCAAAGCAGAACAGGCTCACCCGACTATTTAATACTAAACATACAGCCCCATCTGGCCGCCGAAACTGCTCAACCAAAACCCGGCCAATCTGGCATTTGCAGCCTAGGGGAACAAGTCAAAGCCAATTAGTCGGACCTCATTATCCAATCTGAAAACACACAGTCCCATCTGGTTGCCAAAACGGCTTTACCAGAACATCTATCAGATTCCAGGAGCCCCGCCAATCTGGCATGTGCCGCCTAGGGGCGCAAGTCAAAGCGAAACATGCTCAACCGACTTCTTAATCTTAAAACATACAGTCTTGCCTAGCTGTCAAAACTGTTTTACCAAACCTTGTCTTAGATTCCCTTAGCCCCGCCTATCTGGCATGTGGAGATCAGGGCAGCAAGTCAAAGCCAAACAGGCTCATCCGACTATTTAATCCTAAAACATACAGCCTCACCTGGAAGTCAAAATTGCTTTACCGAAACTTGTCTCAGATACAAGGATCCCAGATAATCTAGCATTTGCATCCTGGGGGCGCAAGTCAAAGCCAAATAGTCTCACCCGACTATTTAATACTAAACATACAGCCTTACCTAGCTGTCAAAACTGTTTTACTAAAACTTTTTTTTAGATTCCAGGAGCCCTGTTAATCTAGCATTTGCAGCCTAGGGGACCAAGTCAAAGCAAAATAGTCTCACCCGACTATTAAGTCTTAACACATTCAGCCTCACCTGTAACTCAAAATTACCTTACCAAAACTTGTCTCACATACCAGGAACCCTGTAAATCCAGTATTTGCATCCTGGGGGCTCAATTCAAAGTTAAACAGGCTCACCCGACTATTTAATCTTAAAACATTCAGCCTTACCTAGCTGTCAAAACTGTTTTACCAAACCTTGTCTTAGATTCCTGGAGCCCCGCCAATCTGGCATGTGTAGCCTAGGGGAGCAAGTCAAAGCCAAACAAGCTCATCCGACAATTTAATCCTAAAACATACAGCCTCACCTGAAAGTCAAAATTGCTTTACCGAAACTCTTCTCAGATGCCAGGAACCCTGTTATTCCAGCATTTGCATCCTGGGGGCCCAAGTCAAAGCCAAATGGTCTCACCCGACTATTTAATCTTAAAACATACAGCCTTACCTAGCTGTCAAAACTGTTTTACTTAAACTTTTTTTAGATTCCAGGAGCCCTGTTAATCTAGCATTTGCAGCCTAGGGGACCAAGTCAAAGCAAAATAGTCTCATCCGACTATTTAATCCTAAAACATACAGCCTCACCTGGAAGTCAAAATTGCTTTACCGAAACTTGCCTCAGATGCCAGGAACCCTGTTATTCCAGCATTTGCATCCTAGGGGAGCAAGTCAAAGCCAAACAGGCTCACCCGACTATTTAACCTTCAAACATGTATCCTGACCTAGCTGTCAAAACTGTTTTACCAACCCTTGTCTCAGATACCAGGAGCCCTGCCAATCTGGCGTGTGCAACCTAGGGGAGCAGGTCAAAGCAAAATAGTCTCACCTGCCTATTAAGTCTTAACACATTCAGCCTCAAATGGAACTTAAAATTGCCTTACCAAAACTTGTCTCAGATACGAGGAACCCTGTTAATCCAGCATTTGCATCCTAGGGGCGCAAGACAAAGGCAAACAGGCTTACCCGACTATTTAATCTGAAAATATACAGTCTTGCCTAGCTGTCAAAACTGTTTTACCAAACCTTGTCTCAGTTACCAGGAGCCCTGACAATCTTGCGTGTGCAGCCTAGGGGAGAAGTTCAAAGCCAAACAGGCTCACTCTACAATTTAATCTTAAAACAAACAGCCCCATCTGGCTGCCAAAGCTGCTTTATCAAAACTTGTCATGGATACCAGGAGCCCTGTTAATCTAGCATTTGCAGCGTAAGGGAGCACGTCAAAGCCAAATAGCCTCACCCAACTATTAAATCTTAAAACATACAGCCCCATCTGGCCGCCAAAACTGATTTACCAAAACTTGTCTCAGATACCAGGAAACCTGTTAATCCAGTATTTGCATCTTGGGGGCGCAAGTCAAGGCTAAACAGGCTCACCCGACTATTTAATCTTAAAACATACAGTCTTGCCTAGCTGTCAAAACAGTTTTACCAAAACTTGTCTCAGATACCAGGAGCCCTGCCAATCTGGCATGTGCAGCCTAGGGGAGCAGGTCAAAGCAGAACAGGCTCACCCGACTATTTAATCCTAAAACATACAGCCTTACCTAGCTGTCAAAACTGTTTAACTTAAACTTTTTTTAGATTCCAGGAGCCCTGTTAATCTAGCATTTGCAGCCTAGGGGACCAAGTCAAAGCAAAATAGTCTCATCCGACTATTTAATCCTAAAACATACAGCCTCACCTGGAAGTCAAAATTGCTTTACCGAAACTTGTCTCAGATGCCAGGAACCCTGTTATTCCAGCATTTGCATCCTAGGGGAGCAAGTCAAAGCCAAACAGGCTCACCCGACTATTTAACGTTCAAACATGTATCCTGACCTAGCTGTCAAAACTGTTTTACCAACCCTTGTCTCAGATACCAGGAGTCCTGCCAATCTGGCGTGTGCAGCCTAGGGGAGCAGGTCAAAGCAAAATAGTCTCACCTGCCTATTAAGTCTTAACACATTCAGCCTCAAATAGAACTCAAAATTGCCTTACCAAAACTTGTCTCAGATACGAGGAACCCTGTTAATCCAGCATTTGCATCCTAGGGGCGCCTGACAAAGGCAAACAGGCTTACCCGACTATTTAATCTGAAAATATACAGTCTTGCCTAGCTGTCAAAACTGTTTTACCAAACCTTGTCTCAGTTACCAGGAGCCCTGACAATCTTGCGTGTGCAGCCTAGGGGAGAAGTTCAAAGCCAAACAGGCTCACTCTACAATTTAATCTTAAAACAAACAGCCCCATCTGGCTGCCAAAGCTGCTTTATCAAAACTTGTCATGGATACCAGGAGCCCTGTTAATCTAGCATTTGCAGCGTAAGGGAGCACGTCAAAGCCAAATAGCCTCACCCGACTATTAAATCTTAAAACATACAGCCCCATCTGGCCGCCAAAACTGATTTACCAAAACTTGTCTCAGATACCAGGAAACCTGTTAATCCAGTATTTGCATCTTGGGGGCGCAAGTCAAAGCTAAACAGGCTCACCCGACTGTTTAATCTTAAAACATACAGCCTTACCTAGCTGTCAAAACTGTTTTACTAAAACTCTTTTTAGATTTCAGGAGCCCTGTTAATCTAGCATTTGCAGCCTAGGGGACCAGGTCAAAGCAAAATAGTCTCACCCGATTATTAAGTCTTAACACTTTTAGCCTCACCTGGAACTCAAAATTGCCTTACCAAAACTTGTCTCAGATACCAGGAACCCTGTTAATCCAGCATTTGCATCCTAGGGGCGCCAGTCAAAGCTAAACTGGCTTACCCGACTCTTTAATCTTAAAACATACAGTCTTGCCTAGCTGTCAAAACAGTTTTACCAAAACTTGTCTCAGGTACCAGGAGCCCTGACAATCTTGCGTGTGCAGCCTAGGGGAGCAAGTCAAAGCCAAACAGGTTCACCAAACTATTAAATCTTAAAACATATAGCTCCATCTGGCCGCCAAAACTGATTTACCAAAACTTGTCTCAGGTACCAGGAAACCTGTTAATCCAGTATTTGCATCTTGGGGGCGAAGGTCAAAGCTAAACAGGCTCACCCGACTATTTAATCTTAAAACATACAGCCTTACCTAGCTGTCAAAACTGTTTTACTAAAACTTGTTTTAGATTCCGGGAGCTCTGTTAATCTAGCATTTGCAGCCTAGGGGACCAGGTCAAAGCAAAATAGTCTCACCCGATTATTAAGTCTTAACACATTCAGCCTCACCTGGAACTCAAAATTGCCTTACCAAAACTTGTCTCAGATACCAGGAACCCTGTTAATCCAGCATTTGCATCCTAGGGGCGCCAGTCAAAGCCAAACTGGCTTACCCGACTCATTAATCTTAAAACATACAGTCTTGCCTAGCTGTCAAAACAGTTTTACCAAAACTTGTCTCAGGTACCAGGAGCCCTGACAATCTGGCATTTGCAGCCTAGGGGAACAAGTCAAAGCCAATTAGTCGGACCTCATTATCCAATCTGAAAACACACAGTCCCATCTGGTTTCCAAAACTGCTTTACCAAAACATCTATCAGATTCCAGGAGCCCCGCCAATCTGGCATGTGCCACCTAGGGGCGCAAGTCAAAGCCAAACATGCTCAACCGACTTCTTAATCTTCAAACATACAGTCTTGCCTAGCTGTCAAAACTGTTTTACCAAACCTTGTCTTAGATTCCAGGAGCCCCGCCTATCTGGCATGTGTAGCCTAGGGGAGCAAGTCAAAGCCAAACAGGCTCTTCCGACTATTTAATCCTAAACCATACAGCCTCACCTGGAAGTCAAAATTGCTTTACCAAAACTTGTCTCAGATACAAGGATGCCAGCTAATCTAGCATTTGCATCCTGGGGGCGCAAGTCAAAGCCAAATAGTCTCACCCGACTATTTAATCTTAAAACATACAGCCTTACCTAGCTGTCAAAACTGTTTTAATAAAAATTTTTTTAGATTCCAGGAGCCCTGCCAATCTGGCGTGTGCAGCCTAGGGGACCAAGTCAAAGCAAAATAGTCTCACCCGGCTATTAAGTCTTAACACATTCAGCCTCACCTGTAACTCAAAATTACCTTACCAAAACTTGTCTCACATACCAGGAACCCTGTAAATCCAGCATTTGCATCCTAGGGGCGCAAGTCAAAGCCAAACTGGCTTACCCGACTCTTTAATCTTAAAACATACAGTCTTGCCTAGCTGTCAAAACAGTTTTACCAAAACTTGTCTCAGGTACCAGGAGCCCTGCCAATCTGGCATGTGCAGCCTAGGGGAGCAGGTCAAAGCAGAACAGGCTCACCCGACTATTTAATACTAAACATACAGCCCCATCTGGCCGCCGAAACTGCTCTACCAAAACCCGGCCAATCTGGCATTTGCAGCCTAGGGGAACAAGTCAAAGACAATTAGTCGGACATCATTATCCAATCTGAAAACACACAGTCCCATCTGGTTGCCAAAACTGCTTTACCAAAACATCTATCAGATTCCAGGAGCCCCGCCAATCTGGCATGTGCCGCCTAGGGGCGCAAGTCAAAGCCAAACATGCTCAACCGACTTCTTAATCTTAAAACATACAGTCTTGCCTAGCTGTCAAAACTGTTTTACCAAACCTTGTCTTAGATTCCAGGAGCCCCGCCTATCTGGCATGTGGAGCCTAGGGGAGCAAGTTAAAGCCAAACAGGCTCATCCGACTATTTAATCCTAAAACATACAGCCTCACCTGGAAGTAAAAATTGCTTTACCGAAACTTGTCTCAGATACAAGGATCCCAGATAATCTAGCATTTGCATCCTGGGGGCGCAAGTCAAAGCCAAATAGTCTCACCCGACTATTTAATCTTAAAACAAACAGCCTTACCTAGCTGTCAAGACTGTTTTACTAAAACTTTTTTTAGATTCCAGGAGCCCTGTTAATCTAACATTTGCAGCCTAGGGGACCAAGTCAAAGCAAAATAGTCTCACCCGAATATTATGTCTTAACACATTCAGCCTCACCTGTAACTCAAAATTACCTTACCAAAACTTGTCTCACATACCAGGAACCCTGTTAATACAGTATTTGCATCCTGGGGGCTCAATTCAAAGTTAAACAGGCTCACCCGACTATTTAATCTTAAAACATTCAGCCTTACCTAGCTGTCAAAACTGTTTTACCAAACCTTGTCTTAGATTCCTGGAGCCCCGCCAATCTGGCATGTGTAGCCTAGGGGAGCAAGTCAAAGCCAAACAAGCTCATCCGACAATTTAATCCTAAAACATACAACCTCACCTGAAAGTCAAAATTGCTTTACCGAAACTCTTCTCAGATGCCAGGAACCCTGTTATTCTAGCATTTGCATCCTAGGGGAGCAAGTCAAAGCCAAACAGGCTCACCCGACAATTTAACCTTCAAACATGTATCCTGACCTAGCTGTCAAAACTGTTTTACCAAACCTTGTCTCAGATACCAGGAGCCCTGCCAATCTAGCGTGTGCAGCCTAGGGGAGCAGGTCAAAGCAAAATAGTCTCACCTGCCTATTAAGTCTGAACACATTCAGCCTCAAATAGAACTCAAAATTGCCTTACCAAAACTTGTCTCAGATACCAGGAACCCTGTTAATCCAGCATTTGCATCCTAGGGGCGCAAGACAAAGGCAAACAGGCTTACCCGACTATTTAATCTGAAAATATACAGTCTTGCCTAGCATTCAAAACTGTTTTACCAAACCTTGTCTCAGTTACCAGGAGCCCTGACAATCTTGCGTGTGCAGCCTAGGGGAGAAGTTCAAAGCCAAACAGGCTCACTCTACAATTTAATCTTAAAACATACAGCCCCATCTGGCTGCCAAAGCTGCTTTATCAAAACTTGTCCTGGATACCAGGAGCCCTGTTAATCTAGCATTTTCAGCGTAAGGGAGCAAGTCAAAGCCAAATAGCCTCACCCGACTATTAAATCTTAAAACATACAGCCCCATCTGGCCGCCAAAACTGATTTACCAAAACTTGTCTCAGGTACCAGGAAACCTGTTAATCCAGTATTTGCATCTTGGGGGCGAAGGTCAAAGCTAAACAGGCTCACCCGACTATTTAATCTTAAAACATACAGCCTTACCTAGCTGTCAAAACTGTTTTACTAAAACTTGTTTTAGATTCCGGGAGCTCTGTTAATCTAGCATTTGCAGCCTAGGGGACCAGGTCAAAGCAAAATAGTCTCACCCGATTATTAAGTCTTAACACATTCAGCCTCACCTGGAACTCAAAATTGCCTTACCAAAACTTGTCTCAGATACCAGGAACCCTGTTAATCCAGCATTTGCATCCTAGGGGCGCCAGTCAAAGCCAAACTGGCTTACCCGACTCTTTAATCTTAAAACATACAGTCTTGCCTAGCTGTCAAAACAGTTTTACCAAAACTTGTCTCAGATACCAGGAGCCCTGCCAATCTGGCATGTGCAGCCTAGGGGAGCAGGTCAAAGCAAAACAGCCTCACCCGACTATTTAATACTAAACAGACAGCCCCATCTGGCCGCCGAAACTGCTCTACCAAAACCCGGCCAATCTCGCATTTGCAGCCTAGGGGAACAAGTCAAAGCCAATTAGTCGGACCTCATTATCCAATCTGAAAACACACAGTCCCATCTGGTTGCCAAAACGGCTTTACCAGAACATCTATCAGATTCCAGGAGCCCCGCCAATCTGGCATGTGCCGCCTAGGGGCGCAAGTCAAAGCGAAACATGCTCAACCGACTTCTTAATCTTAAAATATACAGTCTTGCCTAGCTGTCAAAATTGTTTTACCAAAACTTGTCTTAGATTCCAGGAGCCCCGCCTATCTGGCATGTGAAGCCTAGGGGAGCAAGTCAGCGCCAAACAGGCTCACCCGACTATTTAACCTTCAAACATGTATCCTGACCTAGCTGTCAAAACTGTTTTACCAAACCTTGTCTCAGATACCAGGAGCCCTGCCAATCTAGCGTGTGCAGCCTAGGGGAGCAGGTCAAAGCCAAATAGTCTCACCTGCCTATTAAGTCTTAACACATTCAGCCTCAACTAGAACTCAAAATTGCCTTACCAAAACTTGTCTCAGATACCAGGAACCCTGTTAATCCAGCATTTGCATCCTAGGGGCGCAAGTCATAGCCAAACACACTCACTTGACTATATAATCTTAAGACATACAGCCTTACCTAGCTGTCAAAACTGATTTACCAAAACTTGTCTTAGATGCCAGGAGTCCCGCCAATCTGGCATGTGCAGCCTAGGGGAGGAAGACAAAGCCAAATAGCCTCACCCGACTATTAAATCTCAAAACATATAGTTCATCTGGCCGCCAAAACTGATTTAGCAAAACTTGTCTCAGATACCAGAACCCTGTTAATCCAGCATTTGCATCCTAGGGGAGCAAGTCGAAGTCAAACAGACTCACCCGACTATTTAACCTTAAAGCATACAGACTTACGTAGCTATCAAAACTGTTATACCAAAACTTTTTTTAGATTCCAGGAGCCCCGCCAATCTGGATGGGCCGCCTAGGGGAGAAAGTCAAAGCCAAATAGTCTCACACGACTATTAAGTCTGAATACATTCAGCCTCACCTGGAACTCAAAATTGCCTTACCAAAACTTTTCTTAGATAAAAGGAATCCTGTTATTCCAGCATTTGCTTCCTAGGGGCGCAAGTCAAAGCCAAACACGCTCACCCGACTATTTAATCTTAAAGCATACAGCCTTACCTAGCTGTCAAAACTGTTTTACCAAAACTTGTCTTAGATTCCAGGAGCCCCGCCAATCTGGCATGTGCAGCCTAGGGGAGCAAGTCAAAGCCAAACAGGCTCATCCGACTATTTAATCCTAAACATATAGCCCCATCTGGCCGCCAAAACTGATTTACCAAAACCTATCTCAGTTACCAGGAACCCTGTTAATCTAGCATTTGCAGCCTAGGGGAGCAAGACAAAGCCAAAATGTCTCACCCGACTATTAAATTTAAAGTCATATAGCCCCACCTGGCCGCTTAAACTGATTTACCAAAACTTGTCTCAGATAGCAGGAACCCTGTTAATCCAGCATTTGCATCCTAGGGGAGCAAGTCAAAGTCAAACAGACTCACCCGACTATTTAAACTTAAAACATACAGACTTACGTAGCTGTCAAAACTGTTTTAGCAAAGCTTTTTTAGATTCCAGGAGCCCCGCCAATCTGGCATCTGCCGCCTAGGGGAGAAAGTCAAAGATAAGTAGTCTCACACGACTTTTAAATCTGAAAACATTCAGCATCACCTGGAACTCAAAATTGCCTTACCAAACTTGTTTCAGATGCCAGGAACCCTGTTAATCCAGCATTTGCATCCTAGGGGGCAAGTCAAGGCCAAACAGGCTCACCCGACTTTTAAATCTTTAAACATATAGCCCCATCTGGCCGCCAAAACTGATTTACCAAAACTTGTCTTAGATACCAGAACCCTGTTATTCCAGCATTTGCATCCTAGGGGCGTAAGTCAAAGCCAAACACGCTCTCCCGACTATTTAATCTTAAAGCATACAGCCTTACCTGGCTGTCAAAACTGTTTTACCAAAACTTGTCTTAGATTCCCGCCAATCTGGCATGTGCAGCCTATGGGAGCAAGTCAAAGCCAAACAGGCTCATCCGACTATTTAATCCCAAAACATATGGCCCCATCTGGCCGCCAAATCTGATTTACCAAAACCTATCTCAGTTACCAGGAACCCTGTTAATCTAGCATTTGCAGCCTAGAGGAGCAAGACAAAGCCAAATTGTCTCACCCGACTATTAAATTTTAAATCATATAGCCCCACCTGGCCGCTTAAACTGATTTACCAAAACTTGTCTCAGATAGCAGGAACCCTGTTAATCCAGTATTTGCATCCTAGGGGAGCAAGTCAAAGTCAAACTGACTCACCCGAATATTTAACCTTAAAACATACAGACTTACGTAGCTGTCAAAACTGTTTTAGCAAAGCTTTTTTTAGATTCCAGGAGCCCCGCCAATCTGGCATCTGCCGCCTAGGGGAGAAAGTCAAAGCCAAATAGTCTCACACGACTATTAAATCTGAAAACATTCAGCATCACCTGCAACTCAAAATTGCCTTACAAAACTTGTTTCAGATACCAGGAAGGAAAACTTGTCTCAGATACCAGAACCCTGTTAATCCAGCATTTGCATCCGAGGGGAGCAAGTCGAAGTCAAACAGACTCACCCGACTATTTAACCTTAAAACATACAGACTTACGTAGCTGTCAAAACTGTTATACCAAAACTTTTTTAGATTCCAGGAGCCCCGCCAATCTGGATGGGCCGCCTAGGGGAGAAAGTCAAAGCCAAATAGTCTCACACGACTATTAAGTCTGAATACATTCAGCTTCACCTGGAACTCAAAATTGCCTTACCAAAACTTTTCTTAGATACCAGGAACCCTGTTATTCCAGCATTTGCATCCTAGGGGCGCAAGTCAAAGCCAAACACGCTCACCCGACTATTTAATCTTAAAGCATACAGCCTTACCTAGCTGTCAAAACTGTTTTACCAAAACTTGTCTTAGATTCCAGGAGCCCCGCCAATCTGGCATGTGCAGCCTAGGGGAGCAAGTCAAAGCCAAACAGGCTCATCCGACTATTTAAACCTAAAACATATAGACCCATCTGGCCGCGAAAACTGATAACCAAAACCTATCTCAGTTACCAGTAACCCTGTTAATCTAGCATTTGCAGCCTAGAGGAGCAAGACAAAGCCAAATTGTCTCACCCGACTATTAAATTTTAAATCACCTGGCTTAACCCCCTTTAAACCCACCTGGCCGCTTAAACTGATTTACCAAAACTTGTCTCAGATAGCAGGAACCCTGTTAATCCAGCATTTGCATCCTAGGGGAGCAAGTCAAAGTCAAACAGACACACCCGACTATTTAACCTTAAAATATACAGACTTACGTAGCTGTCAAAACTGTTTTAGCAAAGCTTTTTTTAGATTCCAGGAGCCCCGCCAATCTGGCATCTGCCGCCTAGGGGAGAAAGTCAAAGCCAAATAGTCTCACACGACTATTAAATCTGAAAACATTCAGCATCACCTGGAACTCAAAATTGCCTTACCAAAACTTGTTTCAGATACCAGGAACCCTGTTAATCCAGCATTTGCATCCTACGGGGGCAAGTCAAGGCCAAACAGGCTCACCCGACTTTTAAATCTTTAAACATATAGCCCCATCTGGCCGCCAAAACTGATTTACCAAAACTTGTCTTAGATACCAGAACCCTGTTATTCCAGCATTTGCATCCTAGGGGCGCAAGTCAAAGCCAAACACGCTCACCCGACTATTTAATCTTAAAGCATACAGCCTTACCTAGCTGTCAAAACTTTTTTACCAAAACTTGTCTTAGATTCCCGCCAATCTGGCATGTGCAGCCTAGGGGCGCAAGTCAAAGCCAAACAGGCTCATCCGACTATTTAATCCTAAAACATACAGCCTCACCTGGAAGTCAAAATTGCCTTAGCGGAACTTGTCTTGGATACAAGGATCTCTGTTAATCTAGCATTTGCAGCCTATGGTAGCAATTCAAAGCCAAATAGTCTCACCCGACTATTAAATCTTAAAACATACAACCCCATCTGGCCGCCAAAACTGCTTTATCAAAACTTGTGTCAGATACGAGGAACCCTGTTAATCCTGCATTTGAATCCTAGGTGCGCAGTTCAAAGCCAAACAGGCTCACCCGACAATTTAATCTTAAAACATACAGCCCCATCTGGCTGCCAAAACAGTTTTACCAAAACTTGTCTCAGATACCAGAAGCCCTGCCAATCTGGCATGTGCAGCCTAGGGGAGCAGGTCAAAGCAAAACAGGCTCACCCGACTATTTAATACTAAACATACAGCCCCATCTGGCCGCCGAAACTGCTCTGCCAAAACCCGGCCAATCTGGCATGTGCAGCCTAGGGGAACAAGTCAAAGCCAATTAGTCGGACCTCATTATCCAATCTGAAAACACACAGTCCCATCTGGTTGCCAAAACTGCTTTACCAAAACATCTATCAGATTCCAGGAGCCCCGCCAATCTGGCATGTGCCGCCTAGGGGCGCAAGTCAAAGCCAAACATGCTCAACCGACTTCTTAATCTTAAAACATACAGTCTTGCCTAGCTGTCAAAACTGTTTTACCAAACCTTCTCTTAGATTCCAGGAGCCCCGCCTATCTGGCATATGGAGCCTAGGGGAGCAAGTCAAAGCCAAACAGGCTCATCCGACTATTTAATCCTAAAACATACAGCCTCACCTGGAAGTCAAAATTGCTTTACCGAAACTTGTCTCAGATACAAGTATCCCAGATAATCTATCATTTGCATCCTGGGGGCCAAAGTCAAAGCCAAATGGTCTCACCCGACTATTTAATCTTAAAACATACAGCTTTACCTAGCTGTCAAAACTGTTTTACTAAAACTTTTTTTTAGATTCCAGGAGCCCTGTTAATCTAGCATTTGCAGCCTAGGGGACCAAGTCAAAGCAAAATTGTCTCACCCGACTATTAAGTCTTAACACATTCAGCCTCTCCTGTAACTCAAAATTGCCTTTCCAAAACTTGTCTCAGATACCAGGAACCCTGTAAATCCAGTATTTGCATCCTGGGGGCGCAATTCAAAGTTAAACAGGGTCACCCTACAATTTAATCTTAAAACAAACAGCCCCATCTGGCTGTCAAAACTGTTTTACTAAAACTTTTATTAGATTCCAAGAGCCTTGCCAATCTGGCATGTGCCGCCTAGGGCAGCAAGTCACCCGACTATTAAGTCTTAAAACATACAGCCTCACCTGCAAGTCAAAATTGCTTTACCGAAACTTGTTTCAGATGCCAGGAACCCTGTTATTCCAGCATTTGCATCCTAGGGGGGCAAGTCAAGGCCAAACAGGCTCACCCGACTTTTAAATCTTAAAACATATAGCCCCATCTGGCCGCCAAAACTGATTTACCAAAACTTGTCTTAGATTCCCGCCAATCTGGCATGTACCGCCTAGGGGAGCAAGTCAAAGCCAAACAGGCTCATCCGACTATTTAATCCTAAAACATATAGCCCCATCTGGCCGCCAAAACTGATTTACCAAAACCTATCTCAGTTACCAGGAACCCTGTTAATCTAGCATTTGCAGCCTAGGGGAGCAAGTCAAAGTCAAACAGACTCACCCGACTATTTAACCTTAAAACATACAGACTTACGTAGCTGTCAAATCTGTTTTACCAAAGCTTTTTTTAGATTACAGGAGCCCCGCCAATCTGGCATCTGCCGCCTAGGGCAGAAAGTCAAAGTCAAATAGTCTCACACGACTATCAAATCTGAAAAAATTCAGCATCACCTGGAACTCAAAATTGCCTTACCAAAACTTGTTTCAGATACCAGGTACCCACTTAATCCAGCATTTGCATCCTAGGGACGCAAGTCAAGGCCAAACAGGCTCACACGACTATTAAATCTTAAAACATATAGCCCCATCTGGCCGCCAAAACTGATTTACGAAAACTTGTCTTAGATACCAGGAACCCTGTTATTCCAGCATTTGCATTTTAGGGGCGCAAATCAAAGCCAAACTCGCTCACCCGACTTTTTAATCTTAAAGCATACAGCCTTACCTAGCTGTCAAAACTGATTTACCAAAACTTGTCTTAGATTCCAGGAGTCCCGCCAATGTGGCATGTGCAGCCTAGGGGAGGAAGACAAAGCCAAATAGCCTCACCCGACTATTAAATCTTAAAACATATTGACTCATCTGGCCGCCAAAACTGATTTACCAAAACTTGTCTCAGATACCAGAACCCTGTTAATCCAGCATTTGCATCCTAGGGGAGCAAGTCAAAGTCAAACAAACTCACCCGATTATTTAACCTTAAAACATACAGACTTACGTAGCTGTCAAAACTGTTATACCAAAACTTTTTTTAGATTCCAGGAGCCCCGCCAATCTGGCATGTACCGCCTAGTGGTGAAAGTCAAAGCCAAATAGTCTCACACGACTATTAAGTCTGTATACATTCAGCCTCACCTGGAACTCAAAATTGCCTTACCAAAACTTTTCTTAAGTCAAAGCCAAGCACGCTCACCCGACTATTTAATCTTCAAGCATACAGCCTTACCTAGCTGTCAAAACTGACTTAACAAAACTGTGCAGCCTAGGGGAGGAAGACAAAGCCAATAAGCCTCACCCGACTAATAAATCTTAAAACGTATTGCCTCATTTGGCCGCCAAAACTGATTTACCAAAACCTATCTCAGTTACCAGGAACCCTGTTAATCTAGCATTTGCAGCCTAGGGGAGCAAGACAACGCCAAATAGTCTCACTCGACTATTAAATTTTAAATCATATAGCCCCACCTGGCCGCCAAAACTGATTTACCAAAAGTTGTCTCAGATACCAGGAACCCTGTTAATCCAGCATTTGCATCCTAGGGGAGCAAGTCAAAGTCAAACAGACTCACCCGACTATTTAACCTTAAAACATACAGACCTACGTAGCTGTCAAAACTTTTTTACCAAAATTTTTTTTTGATTCCAGGAGCCCCGCCAATCTGGCATGTACCGCCTAGTGGTGAAAGTCAAAGCCAAATAGTCTCACACGACTATTAAGTCTGTATACATTCAGCCTCACCTGGAACTCAAAATTGCCTTACCAAAACTTTTCTTAAGTCAAAGCCAAGCACGCTCACCCGACTATTTAATCTTAAAGCATACAGCCTTACCTAGCTGTCAAAACTGACTTAACAAAACTGTGCAGCCTAGGGGAGGAAGACAAAGCCAATAAGCCTCACCCGACTAATAAATCTTAAAACGTATTGCCTCATTTGGCCGCCAAAACTGATTTACCAAAACCTATCTCAGTTACCAGGAACCCTGTTGATCTAGCATTTGCAGCCTAGGGGAGCAAGACAACGCCAAATAGTCTCACCCGACTATTAAATTTTAAATCATATAGCCCCACCTGGCCGCCAAAACTGATTTACCAAAAGTTGTCTCAGATACCAGGAACCCTGTTAATCCAGCATTTGCATCCTAGGGGAGCAAGTCAAAGTCAAACAGACTCACCCGACTATTTAACCTTAAAACATACAGACCTACGTAGCTGTCAAAACTGTTTTACCAAAATTATTTTTTGATTCCAGGAGCCCCGCCAATCTGGCATGTACCGGGCTCATCCGACTATTTAATCCTAAAACATATAGCCCCAAAACTGATTTACCAAAACTTGTCTTAGATACCAGGAACCCTGTTATTCCAGCATTTGCATACTAGGGGCGCATGTCAAAGCCAAACACGCTCACCCGACTATTTAATCTTAAAGCATACAGCCTTACCTAGCTGTCAAAACTGTTTTACCAAAACTTTTCTTAGATTGCAGGAGCCCCGCCAATCTGCCATGTGCAGCCTAGGGGAGCAAGTCAAAGCCAAACAGGATCATCCGACTATTTAATCCTAAAACATATAGCCCCATCTGGCCGCCAAAACTGATTTACCAAAACCTATCTCAGTTACCAGGAACCCTGTTAATCTAGCATTTGCAGCCTAGGGGAGCAAGACAAAGCCAAGTAGTCTCACCCGACTATTAAATTTTAAATCATATAGCCCCACCTGGCCGACAAAACTGATTTACCAAAACTTGTCTCAGATACCAGGAACCCTGTTAATCCAGCATTTGCTTCCTAGGGGAGCAAGTCAAAGTCAAAAAGACTCACCCGACTATTTAACCTTAATACATACAGACTTACGTAGCTGTCAAAACTGTTTTACCAAAACTTTTTTTAGATTCCAGGAGCCCCGAAAATCTGGCATGCACCGGGCTCATCCGACTATTTAATCCTAAAACATATAGCCCCAAAACTGATTTACCAAAACTTGTCTTAGATACCAGGAACCCTGTTATTCCAGCATTTGCATACTAGGGGCGCATGTCAAAGCCAAACACGCTCACCCGACTATTTAATCTTAAAGCATACAGCCTTACCTAGCTGTCAAAACTGTTTTACCAAAACTTTTCTTAGATTGCAGGAGCCCCGCCAATCTGCCATGTGCAGCCTAGGGGAGCAAGTCAAAGCCAAACAGGATCATCCGACTATTTAATCCTAAAACATATAGCCCCATCTGGCCGCCAAAACTGATTTACCAAAACTTGTCTCAGATACCATGAACCCTGTTAATCTAGCATTTGCAGCGTAGGGGAGCAAAACAAAGCCAAATAGCCTCACCCGACTATTAAATTTTAACTCATTCAGCCACACCTGGAACTCAAAATTGCCTTACCAAAACTTGTCTCAGATACCAGGAACCCTGTTGATCCAGCATTTGCATCCTAGGGGCGCAAGTCAAAGCCAAACAGGCTCACCAAACTATTAAATCTTAAAACATATAGCCCCATCTGGCCACCAAAACCGACTTACCAAAACATGTCTTAGATACCAGGAACCCTGTTATTCCAGCATTTGCATCCTAGGGGCGCAAGTCAAAGCCAAACACGCTCACCCGACTATTTAATCTTAAAGCATACAGCCTTACCTAGCTGTCAAAACTGTTCTACCAAAACTTGTCTCAGATACCAGGAACACTGTTAATGCAGCATTTGCATCCTAGGGGCGCAAGTCAAAGCCAAACAGGCTCACCCAACTATTAAATCTTAAAACATATAGCCCCATCTGGCCGCCAAAACTGATTTACCAAAACTTGTCTTAGATACCAGGAACCCTGTTATCCCAGCATTTTCATCCTAGGGGCGCAATTCAAAGCAAAACACGCTCACCCGACTATTTAATCTTAAAGCATACAGCCTTACCTAGCTGTCAAAACTGTTTTACCAAAACTTGTCTTAGATTCCAGGAGTACCGCCAATCTGGCATGTGGAGCCTAGGGGAGCAAGTCAAAGCCAAACAGGCTCACCCGACAGTTTAATCTTAAAACATACAGACTTACGTAGCTGCCAAAACTGATTTACCAAAACTTGTCTTAGATACCAGGAACCCTGTTATTCCAGCATTTGCATCCTAGGGGCGCAAGTCAAAGCCAAACACGCTCACCCGACTATTTAATCTTAAAGCATACAGCCTTACCTAGCTGTCAAAACTGTTTTACCAAAACTTGTCTTAGATTCCAGGAGCCCCGCCAATCTGGCATGTGCAGCCTAGGGGAGCAAGTCAAAGCCAAACAGGTTCACCAAACTATTAAATCTTAAAACATATAGCTCCATCTGGCCGCCAAAACCGACTTACCAAAACATGTCTTAGATACCAGGAACCCTGTTATTCCAGCATTTGCATCCTAAGGGCGCAAGTCAAAGCCAAACACGGTCACCCGACTATTTAATCCTAAAGCATACAGCCTTACCTAGCTGTAAAAACTGTTTTACCAAAACTTGTCTCAGATACCAGGAACACTGTTAATGCAGCATTTGCATCCTAGGGGAGCAAGTCAAAGCCAAACAGGCTCACCCGACTATTAAATCTTAAAACATGTAGCCACATCTGGCCGCCAAAACTGATTTACGAAACCTTGTCTTAGATACCAGGAACCCTGTTATTCCAGCATTTGCTTCCTAGGGGAGCAAGTCAAAGCCAAACAGGGTCCCCTGACAGTTTAATCTTAAAACATACAGACTTACGTAGCTGTCAAAACTGTTTTACCAAAACTTGTCTTAGATTCCAGGAGCCCTGCCAATCTGGCATGTGCAGCCAAGGGGAGCAAGTCAAAGCCAAGCAGGCTCATCCGACTATTTAATCCTAAAACATATAGCCCCATAGACGCCAAAACTGATTTACCAAAACTTGTCTTAGATACGAGGAACCCTGTTATTCCAGCATTTGCTTCCTTGGGGCGCAAGTCAAAGCCAAACACGCTCACCCGACCATTAAATCTTAAAACATGTAGCCCCATCTGGCCGCCAAAACTGATTTACGAAACCTTGTCTTAGATACCAGGAACCCTGTTATTCCAGCATTTGCTTCCTAGGGGAGCAAGTCAAAGCCAAACAGGGTCCCCCGACAGTTTAATCTTAAAACATACAGACTTACGTAGCTGTCAAAACTGTTTTACCAAAACTTGTCTTAGATTCCAGGAGCCCCGCCAATCTGGCATGTGCAGCCTAGGGGAGCAAGTCAAAGCCAAACAGGATCATCGGACTATTTAATCCTAAAACATATAGCCCCATCTGGCCGCCAAAACTGATTTACCAAAACTTGTCTCAGATACCAGGAACCCTGTTAATCTAGCATTTGCAGCCTAGGGGAGCAAAACAAAGCCAAATAGCCTCACCCGACTATTAAATTTTAACACATTCAGCCTCACCTGGAACTCAAAATTGACTTACCAAAACTTGTTTAAGATACCAGGAACACTGTTAATACAGCATTTGCATCATAGGGGCGCAAGTCAAAGCCAAACAGGCTCACCAAACTATTAAATCTTAAAACATATAGCCCCATCTGGACGCCAAAACCAAAACCAAAACATGTCTTAGATACCAGGAACCCTGTTATTCCAGCATTTGCATCCTAGGGGCGCAAGTCAAAGCCAAACAGGCTCACCCGACTATTTAATCTTAAAGCATACAGTCTTACCTAGCTGTCAAAACTGTTTAACCAAAACTTGTCTTAGTTTCCAGGAGTCCCGCCAATCTGGCATGTGCTGCCTAGGGGAGAAAGTCAAAGCCAAATAGTCTTAAACGACTATTAAGTCTGAATACATTCAGTCTCACCTGGAACTCAAAATTGACTTACCAAAACTTGTCTCAGATACCAGGAACCCCCAAAACTGATTTACTAAAACTTGTCTTAGATACCAGAACCCTGTTATTCCAGCATTTGCATACTAGGGGCGCAAGTCAAAGCAAAATAGTCTCACCCGACTATTAAGTCTTAACACATTCAGCATCACCTGGAACTCAAAATTGCCTTACCAATACCAGGAACCCTGTTTATCCAGCATTTGCAGGCTCAACCGACTATTTAATCTTAAAACATACAGTCTTGCCCAGCTGTCAAAACTGTTTTACCAAACCTTGTCTAAGATTACAGGAGCCAAGCCAATCTGGAATGTGGAGGCTAGGGGAGAAAGTCAAAGCCAAATAGTCTCAAACGACTATTAAGTCTGAATACATTCAGTCTCACCTGGAACTCAAAATTGACTTACCAAAACTTGTCTCAGATACCAGGAACCCCCAAAACTAATTTACCAAAACTTGTCTTAGATACCAGAACCCTGTTATTCCAGCATTTGCATCCTAGGGGAGCAAGTCAAAGACAAACAGGCTCACCCGACAATTTAATCTTAAAACATACAGACTTACGTAGCTGCCAAAACTGCTTTACCAAAACTTGCCTTAAAAACCAGGAGCCTTGTTATTCTAGCATTTGCAGTCTAGGGGAGCAAGTCAAAGCAAAATAGTCTCACCCGACTATTAAGTCTTAACACATTCAGCCTCACCTGGAACTCAAAATTGCCTTACCAATACCAGGAACCCTGTCTATCCAGCATTTGCATCCTAGGGCCGCAACTCAAAGCCAAACAGGCTCAACCGACTATTTAATCTTAAAACATACAGTCTTGCCCAGCTGTCAAAACTGTTTTACCAAACCTTGTCGTAGTTTCCAGGAGCCAAGCCAATCTGGCATGTGGAGCCTAGGGGAGCAAGTCAAAGCCAAACAGGCTCTCCCGACAGTTTAATCTTAAAACATACAGACTTACGTAGCTGTCAAAACTGTTTTATCAAAACTATTTTTAGATTCCAGGTGAACCGCCAATCTGGCATGGGCCGCCTAGGGGAGAAAGTCAAAGCCAAATAGTCTCAAACAACTATTAAGTCTGAATACATTCAGCCTCACCTGGAACTCAAAATTGCCTTAACAAAACTTGTCTCAGATACCAGGAACCCTGTTAATCCAGCATTTGCATCCTAGGGGAGCAAGTCAAAGTCAAACAAACTCACCCGACTATTTAACCTTAAAACATACAGACTTACGTAGCTGTCAAAATTGCTTTACCAAAACTTTTTGTAGATTCCAGGAGCCCCGCCAATCTGGCCTGTGGAGCCTAGGGGAGCAAGTCAATGCCAAACAGGCTCATCCGACCATTTAATCCTTAAACATTTAGCCCCATCTGGCCGCCAAAACTGATTTACCAAAGCTTGCCTTAAAAAACCAGGAGCCCTGTTAATGTAGCATTTGCTGCCTAGGGAAGCAAGTCAAAGCAAAATAGTCTCACCCGACTATTAAGTCTTAACACAGTCAGCCTCACCTGGATCTCAAAATTGCCTTACCAAAACTTGTTTGTTAAAACATACAGACTTAAGCAGCTGCCAAAACTGATTTACCTAAACCTATCTCAGTTACCAGGAACCCTGTTAATCTAGCATTTGTAGCCTAGGGGAGCAAGACAAAGCCAATTAGTCTCACCCGACTATTAAATTTTAAATCATATTGCCCCACCTGGCCGCCAAAACTGATTTACCAAAACATATCTCAGATACCAGGAACCCTGTTAATCCAGCATTTGCATCCTAGGGGAGCAAGTCAAAGTCAAACAGACTCACCCGACTATTTAACCTTAAAAAATACAGACTTACGTAGCTGTCAAAACTGTTTTACCAAAACTTGTCTTAGATTCCAGGAGCCCCGCCAATCTGGCATGTGCAGCCTAGGGGAGCAAGTCAAAGCCAAACAGGCTCATCCGATTATTAAATCTGAAAACATTCAGCATCACCTGGAACCCAAAATTGCCTTACCAAAACTTGTTTCAGATACCAGGAACCCTGTTAATCCAGCATTTGCATCCTAGGGGAGCAAGTCAACGCCAAACAAGCTCATCCGACTATTAAATCTTAAAACATATAGCCCCATCTGGCCGCTAACACTGATTTACGAAAACTTGTCTTAGATACCAGGAACCCTGTTATTCCAGCATTTGCATCCTAGGGGCGCTAGTCAAAGCCAAACACGCTCACCCGACTTTTTAATCTTAAAGCATACAGCCTTACCTAGCTGTCAAAACTGTTTTACCAAAACTTGTCCTACATTCCAGGAGCCCCGCCAATCTGGCATGTGCAGCCTAGGGGAGCAAGTCAAATCCAAACAGGCTCACCCGACAATTTAATCTTAAAACATACAGACTTACGTAGCTGCCAAAACTTAGATACCAGGAACCCTGTTATTCCAACATTTGCATCCTAGGGGCGCAAGTCAAAGCCAAACACGCTCACCCGGCAAATTAATCTTAAAGCATACAGCCTTACCTAGCTGTCAAAACTGTTTTACCAAAACTTGTCTTAGATTCCAGGAGCCCCGCCAATCTGGCATGTGCAGCCTAGGGGAGCAAGTCAAAGCCAAACAGGCTCACCCGACAATTTAATCTTAAAACATACAGACTTACGTAGCTGCCAAAACTGCTTTACCAAAACTTGCCTTAGAAACCAGGAGCCCTGTTAATCTAGCATTTGCAGCCTAGGGGAGCAAGTCAAAGCAAAATAGTCTCACCCGACTATTAAGTCTTAACACATTCAGCCTCACCTGGAACTCAAAATTGCCTTACCAAAACTTGTGTCAGATACCAGGAACCCTGTTAATCCAGCATTGGCATCCTAGGGGCGCAACTCAAAGCCAAACAGGCTCAACCGACTTTTTAATCTTAAAACATACAGTCTTGCCCAGCTGTCAAAACTGTTTTACCAAACCTTGTCTTAGATTCCAAACAGGCTCACCCGACAATTTAATCTTAAAACATACAGACTTACGTAGTTGCCAAAGCTGCTTTACCAAAACTTGTCTCAGATACCAGGAACCCTGTTAATCCAGCATTTGCATCTTAGGCTCGCCAGTCAAAGCCAAACAGGTTCACCAAACTATTAAATCTTAAAACATATAGCCCCATGTGGCCGCCAAAACCGACTTACCAAAATATGTCTTAGATACCAGGAACCCTGTTATTCCAACATTTGCATCCTAGGGGCGCAAGTCAAAGCCAAACACGCTCACCCGACTATTTAATCTGAAAGCATACAGCCTTACCTAGCTGTCAAAACTTTTTTACCAAAACTTGTCTCAGATACCAGGAACACTGTTAATGCAGCATTTGCATCCTAGGGGCGCAAGTCAAAGCCAAACAGGCTCATCCGACTATTTAATCCTAAAACATAAAGTCCCATCTGGCCGCCAAAACTGATTTACCAAAACTTGTCTCAGATACCAGGAACCCTGTTAATCCAGCATTTGCATCTTAGGCTCGCCAGTCAAAGCCAAACAGGTTCACCAAACTATTAAATCTTAAAACATATAGCCCCATGTGGCCGCCAAAACCGACTTACCAAAATATGTCTTAGATACCAGGAACCCTGTTATTCCAACATTTGCATCCTAGGGGCGCAAGTCAAAGCCAAACACGCTCACCCGACTATTTAATCTGAAAGCATACAGCCTTACCTAGCTGTCAAAACTTTTTTACCAAAACTTGTCTCAGATACCAGGAACACTGTTAATGCAGCATTTGCATCCTAGGGGCGCAAGTCAAAGCCTAACAGGCTCACCCGACTATTAAATCTTAAAAGATATAGCCCCATATGGCCGCCAAAACTGATTTACCAAAACTTGTCTTAGATACCAGGAACCCTGTTATTCCAGCATTTGCAAGTCAACGCCAAACACGCTTACCCGACTATTTAATCTTAAAACATACAGACTTACGTAGCTGCCAAAACTGCTTTACCAAAACTTGCCTTGAAAACCAGGAGCCTTGTTAATCTAGCATTTGCAGCCTAGGGGAGCAAGTCAAAGCAAAATAGTCTCAACCGACTATTAAGCCTTAACACATTCAGCCTCACCTGGAACTCAAAATTGCCTTACCAATACCAGGAACCCTGTTTATCCAGCATTTGCATCCTAGGGGCGCAACTCAAAGCCAAACAGGCTCAACCGACTATTTAATCTTAAAACATACAGTCTTGCCCAGCTGTCAAAACTGTTTTACCAAACCTTGTCTTAGATTCCAGGAGCCAAGCCAATCTGGCATGTGGAGCCTAGGGGAGCAAGTCAAAGCCAAACAGGCTCACCCGACTATTTAATCTTAAAGCATACAGCCTTACCTAGCTGTCAAAACTGTTTTACCAAAACTTGTCTTAGATTCCTGGAGCCCCGCCAATCTGGCATGTGCAGCCTAGGGGAGCAAGTCAAAGCCAAGCAGGCTCATCCGACTATTTAATCCTAAAACATATAGCCCCATCTGGCCGCCAAAACTGCTTTACCAAAACTTGCCTTAGGAACCAGGAGCGCTGTTAATCTAGCATTTGCAGCCTAGGGGAGCAAGTCAAAGCAAAATAGTCTCACCCGACTATTAAGTCTTAACACATTCAGCCTCACCTTGAACTCAAAATTGCCTTACCAAAACTTGTTTGTTAAAACATACAGACTTACGTAGCTGCCAAAACTGCTTTACCAAAACTTGCCTTAAAAACCAGGAGCCTTGTTAATCTAGCATTTGCAGCCTAGGGGAGCAAGTCAAAGCAAAATAGTCTCACCCGACTATTAAGTCTTAACACATTCAGCCTCACCTGGAACTCAAAATTGCCTTACCAATACCAGGAACCCTGTTTATCCAGCATTTGCATCCTAGGGGCGCAACTCAAAGCCAAACAGGCTCAACCGACCATTTAATCTTAAAACAAACAGTCTTGCCCAGCTGTCAAAACTGTTTTACCAAACCTTGTCTTAGATTCCAGGAGCCAAGCCAATCTGGCATGTGGAGCCTAGGGGAGCAAGTCAAAGCCAAACAGGCTCTCCCGACAGTTTAATCTTAAAACATACAGACTTACGTAGCTGCCAAAACTGATTTACCACAACTTGTCTTAGATACCAGGAACCTTGTTATTCCAGCATTTGCATCCTAGGGGCGCAAGTGAAAGCCAAACACGCTTACCCGACTATTTAATCTTAAAGCATACAGCCTTACGTAGCTGTCAAAACTGTTTTACCAAAACTTGTCTTAGATTCCAGGAGCCCCAACAATCTGGCATGTGCCGCGTAGGGGAGAAAGTCAAAGCCAAATAGTCTCAAACGACTATTAAGTCTGAATACATTCAGCCTCACCTGGAACTCAAAATTGCCTTACCAAAACTTGTCTCAGATACCAGGAACCCTGTTAATCCAGCATTTGCATCCTAGGGGAGCAAGTCAAAGTCAAACAGACTCACCCGACTATTTAATTGCTTTACCAAAACTTTTTTTAGATTCCAGGAGCCCCGCCAATCTGGCCTGTGGAGCCTAGGGGAGCAAGTCAAAACATTTAGCTCCATCTGGCCGCCAAAACTGCTTTACCAAAACTTGCCTTAGAAATCAGGAGCCCTGTTAATCTAGCATTTGCAGCCTAGGGGAGCAAGTCAAAGCAAAATAGTCTCACCCGACTATTAAGTCTTAACACATTCAGCCTCACCTTGAACTCAAAATTGCCTTACCAAAACTCTTTTGTTAAAACATACAGACTTACGTAGCTGCCAAAACTGATTTACCTAAACCTATCTCAGTTACCAGGAACCCTATTAATCTAGCATTTGTAGCCTAGGGGAGCAAGACAAAGCTAAATAGTCTCACCCGACTATTAAATTTTAAATTATATTGCACCACCTGGCCGCCAAAACTGATTTACCAAAACATGTCTCAGATACCAGGAACCCTGTTAATGCAGCATTTGCATCCTAGGGGAGCAAGTTAAAGTCAAACAGACTCACCCGACTATTTAACCTTAAAAAATACAGACTTTCATAGCTGTCAAAGCTGTTTTACCAAATCTTGTCTTAGATTCCAGGAGCCCTGCCAATCTGGCATGTGCAGCCTAGGGGAGCAAGTCAAAGCCAAACAGACTCATCCGACTATTAAATCTGAAAATATTCAGCATCACCTGGAACCCAAAATTGCCTTACCAAAACTTGTTTCAGATACCAGGAACCCTGTTAATCCAGCATTTGCATCCTAGCGGAGCAAGTCAAAGCCAAACAGGCTCATCCGACAATTAAATCTTAAAACATATAGCCCCATCTGGCCGCCAACACTGATTTACGAAAACTTGTCTTAGATACCAGGAACCCTTCTTATGCAGCATTTGCATCATAGGGGAGCAAGTTAAAGTCAAACAGACTCACCCGACTTTTTAACCTTAAAAAATACAGACTTACATAGCTGTCAAAACTGTTTTACCAAAACTTGTCTCAGATACCAGGAGCCCTGCCAATCTGGCATGTGCAGCCTAGGGGAGCAAGTCAAAGCCAAACAGGCTCATCCGACTATTTAATCCTAAAACATATAGCCCCATAGACGCCTAAACTGATTTACCAAAACTTGTCTTAGATACCAGGAACCCTGTTATTCCAGCATTTGCATCCTAGGGCCGCAAATCAAAGCCAAACACGCTCACCCGACTATTTAATCTGAAAGCATACAGCCTTACCTAGCTGTCAAATGTGTTTTACCAAAACTTGTCTTGGATTCCAGGAGCCCCGCCAATCTGGCATGTGGAGCCTAGGGGAGCAAGTCAAAGCCAAACAGGCTCATCCGACTATTTAATCCTAAAACATATAGCCCCATAGACGCCAAAATTGATTTACCAAAACTTGTCTTAGATACCAGGAACCCTGTTATTCCAGCATTTGCATCCTAGGGGAGCAAGTCAAAGCCAAACACGCTCACCCGACTATTTAATCTGAAAGCATACAGCCTTACCTAGCTGTCAAATGTGTTTTACCAAAACTTGTCTTGGATTCCAGGAGCCCCGCCAATCTGGCATGTGGAGCCTAGGGGAGCAAGTCAAAGCCAAACAGGCTCATCCGACTATTTAATCCTAAAACATATAGCCGCATAGACGCCAAAACTGATTTACCAAAACTTGTCTTAGATACCAGGAAACCTGTTATTCCAGCATTTGCATCCTAGGGGAGCAAGTCAAAGCCAAACACGCTCACCCGACTATTTAATCTGAAAGCATACAGCCTTACCTAGCTGTCAAAAGTGTTTTACCAAAACTTGTCTTAGATTCCAGGAGCCCCGCCAATCTGGCATGTGCAGCCTAGGGGAGCAAGTCAAAGCCAAACAGGCTCATCCGACTATTTAATCCTAAAACATATAGCCCCATCTGGCCGCCAAAACTGCTTTACCAAAACTTGCCTTAGAAACCAGGAGCCCTGTTAATCTAGCATTTGCAGCCTAGGGGAGCAAGTCAAAGCAAAATAGTCTCACCCGACTATTAAGTCTTATCACATTCAGCCTCACCTTGAACTCAAAATTGCCTTACCAAAACTTGTTTGTTAAAACATACAGACTTACGTAGCTGCCAAAACTGCTTTACCAAAACTTGCCTTAAAAACCAGGAGCCTTGTTAATCTAGCATTTGCAGCCTAGGGGAGCAAGTCAAAGCAAAATAGTCTCACCCGACTATTAAGTCTTAACACATTCAGCCTCACCTGGATTTCAAAATTGCCTTACCAATACCAGGAACCCTGTTTATCCAGCATTTGCATCCTAGGGGCGCAACTCAAAGCCAAACAGGCTCAACCGACTATTTAATCTTAAAACATACAGTCTTGCCCAGCTGTCAAAACTGTTTTACCAAACCTTGTCTTAGATTCCAGGAGCCAAGCCAATCTGGCATGTGGAGCCTAGGGGAGCAAGTCAAAGCCAAACAGGCTCTCCCGACAGTTTAATCTTAAACCATACTGACTTACGTAGCTGCCAAAACTGATTTACCAAAACTTGTCTAAGATTCCAGGAACCCTGTTATTCCAGCATTTGCATCCTAGGGGCGCAAGTCAAAGCCAAACACGCTCACCCGACTATTTAATCTTAAAGCATACAGCCTTACCTAGCTGTCAAAACTGTTTTACCAAAACTTGTCTTAGATTCCTGGAGCCCCGCCAATCTGGCATGTGCAGCCTAGGGGAGCAAGTCAAAGCCAAGCAGGCTCATCCGACTATTTAATCCTAAAACATATAGCCCCATCTGGCCGCCAAAACTGCTTTAACAAAACTTGCCTTAGGAACCAGGAGCGCTGTTAATCTAGCATTTGCAGCCTAGGGGAGCAAGTCAAAGCAAAATAGTCTCACCCGACTATTAAGTCTTAACACATTCAGCCTCACCTTGAACTCAAAATTGCCTTACCAAAACTTGTTTGTTAAAACATACAGACTTACGTAGCTGCCAAAACTGCTTTACCAAAACTTGCCTTAAAAACCAGGAGCCTTGTTAATCTAGCATTTGCAGCCTAGGGGAGCAAGTCAAAGCAAAATAGTCTCACCCGACTATTAAGTCTTAACACATTCAGCCTCACCTGGAACTCAAAATTGCCTTACCAATACCAGGAACCCTGTTTATCCAGCATTTGCATCCTAGGGGCGCAACTCAAAGCCAAACAGGCTCAACCGACTATTTAATCTTAAAACATACAGTCTTGCCCAGCTGTCAAAACTGTTTTACCAAACCTTGTCTTAGATTCCAGGAGCCAAGCCAATCTGGCATGTGGAGCCTAGGGGAGCAAGTCAAAGCCAAACAGGCTCTCCCGACAGTTTAATCTTAAAACATACAGACTTACGTAGCTGCCAAAACTGATTTACCACAACTTGTCTTAGATACCAGGAACCCTGTTATTCCAGCATTTGCATCCTAGGGGCGCAAGTGAAAGCCAAACACGCTCAACCGACTATTTAATCTTAAAGCATACAGCCTTACGTAGCTGTCAAAACTGTTTTACCAGAACTTGTCTTAGATTCCAGGAGCCCCGCCAATCTGGCATGTGCCGCCTAGGGGAGAAAGTCAAAGCCAAATAGTCTCAAACGACTATTAAGTCTGAATACATTCAGCCTCACCTGGAACTCAAAATTGCCTTACCAAAACTTGTCTCAGATACCAGGAACCCTGTTAATCCAGCATTTGCATCCTAGGGGAGCAAGTCAAAGTCAAACAGACTCACCCGACTATTTAACCTTAAAACATACAGATTTACGTATCTGTCAAAATTGCTTTACCAAAACTTTTTTAAGTCAAAGCCAAACAGGCTCATCCGACTATTTAATCCTAAAACATATAGCCGCATAGAAGCCAAAACTGATTTACCAAAACTTGTCTTAGATACCAGGAAACCTGTTATTCCAGCATTTGCATCCTAGTGGCGCAAGTCAAAGCCAAACACGCTCACCCGACTATTTAATCTTAAAGCATACAGCCTTACCTAGATGTCAAAACTGTTTTACCAAAACTTGTCTTAGATTCCTGGAGCCCCGCCAATCTGGCATGTGCAGCCTAGGGGAGCAAGTCAAAGCCAAGCAGGCTCATCCGACTATTTAATCCTAAAACATATAGCCCCATCTGGCCGCCAAAACTGCTTTAACAAAACTTGCCTTAGGAACCAGGAGCGCTGTTAATCTAGCATTTGCAGCCTAGGGGAGCAAGTCAAAGCAAAATAGTCTCACCCGACTATTAAGTCTTAACACATTCAGCCTCACCTTGAACTCAAAATTGCCTTACCAAAACTTGTTTGTTAAAACATACAGACTTACGTAGCTGCCAAAACTGCTTTACCAAAACTTGCCTTAAAAACCAGGAGCCTTGTTAATCTAGCATTTGCAGCCTAGGGGAGCAAGTCAAAGCAAAATAGTCTCACCCGACTATTAAGTCTTAACACATTCAGCCTCACCTGGAACTCAAAATTGCCTTACCAATACCAGGAACCCTGTTTATCCAGCATTTGCATCCTAGGGGCGCAACTCAAAGCCAAACAGGCTCAACCGACTATTTAATCTTAAAACATACAGTCTTGCCCAGCTGTCAAAACTGTTTTACCAAACCTTGTCTTAGATTCCAGGAGCCCCGCCAATCTGGCATGTGCCGCCTAGGGGAGAAAGTCAAAGCCAAATAGTCTCAAACGACTATTAAGTCTGAATACATTCAGCCTCACCTGGAACTCAAAATTGCCTTACCAAAACTTGTCTCAGATACCAGGAACCCTGTTAATCCAGCATTTGCATCCTAGGGGAGCAAGTCAAAGTCAAACAGACTCACCCGACTATTTAACCTTAAAACATACAGACTTACGTATCTGTCAAAATTGCTTTACCAAAACTTTTTTTAGATTCCAGGAGCCCCGCCAATCTGGCCTGTGGAGCCTAGGGGAGCAAGTCAATGCCAAACAGGCGCATCCCACCATTTAATCCTAAAACATTTAGCTCCATCTGGCCGCCAAAACTGCTTTACCAAAACTTGCCTTAGAAATCAGGAGCCCTGTTAATCTAGCATTTGCAGCCTAGGGGAGCAAGTCAAAGCAAAATAGTCTCACCCGACTATTAAGTCTTAACACATTCAGCCTCACCTTGAACTCAAAATTGCCTTACCAAAACTCTTTTGTTAAAACATACAGACTTACGTAGCTGCCAAAACTGATTTACCTAAACCTATCTCAGTTACCAGGAACCCTATTAATCTAGCATTTGTAGCCTAGGGGAGCAAGACAAAGCCAAATAGTCTCACCCGACTATTAAATTTTAAATCATATTGCACCACCTGGCCGCCAAAACTGATTTACCAAAACATGTCTCAGATACCAGGAACCCTGTTAATGCAGCATTTGCATCCTAGGGGAGCAAGTTAAAGTCAAACAGACTCACCCGACTATTTAACCTTAAAAAATACAGACTTTCATAGCTGTCAAAGCTGTTTTACCAAATCTTGTCTTAGATTCCAGGAGCCCCGCCAATCTGGCATGTGCAGCCTAGGGAGCAAGTCAAAGCCAAACAGACTCATCCGACTATTAAATCTGAAAATATTCAGCATCACCTGGAACCCAAAATTGCCTTACCAAAACTTGTTTCAGATACCAGGAACCCTGTTAATCCAGCATTTGCATCCTAGCGGAGCAAGTCAAAGCTAAACAGGCTCATCCGACAATTAAATCTTAAAACATATAGCCCCATCTGGCCGCCAACACTGATTTACGAAAACTTGTCTTAGATACCAGGAACCCTGCTAATGCAGCATTTGCATCCTAGGGGAGCAAGTTAAAGTCAAACAGACTCACCCGACTTTTTAACCTTAAAAAATACAGACTTACATAGCTGTCAAAACTGTTTTACCAAAACTTGTCTCAGATACCAGGAGCCCTGCCAATCTGGCATGTGCAGCCTAGGGGAGCAAGTCAAAGCCAAACAGGCTCATCCGACTATTTAATCCTAAAACATATAGCCCCATAGACGCCAAAACTGATTTACCAAAACTTGTCTTAGATACCAGGAACCCTGTTATTCCAGCATTTGCATCCTAGGGGCGCAAATCAAAGCCAAACACGCTCACCCGACTATTTAATCTTAAAGCATACAGCCTTACCTAGCTGTCAAATGTGTTTTACCAAAACTTGTCTTGGATTCCAGGAGCCCCGCCAATCTGGCATGTGGAGCCTAGGGGAGCAAGTCAAAGCCAAACAGGCTCATCCGACTATTTAATCCTAAAACATATAGCCCCATAGACGCCAAAATTGATTTACCAAAACTTGTCTTAGATACCAGGAACCCTGTTATTCCAGCATTTGCATCCTAGGGGAGCAAGTCAAAGCCAAACACGCTCACCCGACTATATTATCTGAAAGCATACAGCCTTACCTAGCTGTCAAATGTGTTTTACCAAAACTTGTCTTGGATTCCAGGAGCCCCGCCAATCTGGCATGTGGAGCCTAGGGGAGCAAGTCAAAGCCAAACAGGCTCATCCGACTATTTAATCCTAAAACATATAGCCCCATAGACGCCAAAACTGATTTACCAAAACTTGTCTTAGATACCAGGAAACCTGTTATTCCAGCATTTGCATCCTAGGGGAGCAAGTCAAAGCCAAACACGCTCACCCGACTATTTAATCTGAAAGCATACAGCCTTACCTAGCTGTCAAAAGTGTTTTACCAAAACTTGTCTTAGATTCCAGGAGCCCCGCCAATCTGGCATGTGCAGCCTAGGGGAGCAAGTCAAAGCCAAACAGGCTCATCCGACTATTTAATCCTAAAACATATAGCCCCATAGACGCCAAAACTGATTTACCTAAACTTGTCTTAGATACCAGGAGCCCTGTTTATCTAGCATTTGCAGCCTAGGGGAGCAAGTCAAAGCAAAATAGTCTCACCCGACTATTAAGTCTTAACACATTCAGCCTCACCTTGAACTCAAAATTGCCTTACCAAAACTTGTTTGTTAAGACATACAGACTTACGTAGCTGCCAAAACTGCTTTACCAAAACTTGCCTTAAAAACCAGGAGCCTTGTTAATCTAGCATTTGCAGCCTAGGGGAGCAAGTCAAAGCAAAATAGTCTCACCCGACTATTAAGTCTTAACACATTCAGCCTCACCTGGAACTCAAAATTGCCAGACTCATCCGACTATTAAATCTGAAAACATTCAGCATCACCTGGAACCCAAAATTGCCTTACCAAAACTTGTTTCAGATACCAGGAACCCTGTTAATCCAGCATTTGCATCCAAGCGGAGCAAGTCAAAGCCAAACAGGCTCATCCGACTATTAAATCTTAAAACATATATCCCCATCTGGCCGCCAACACTGATTTACGAAAACTTGTCTTAGATACCAGGAACCCTGTTAATGCAGCATTTGCATCCTAGGGGAGCAAGTTAAAGTAAAACAGACTCACCCGACTATTTAACCTTAAAAAATACAGACTTACATAGCTGTCAAAACTGTTTTACCAAAACTTGTCTTAGATTCCAGGAGCCCCGCCAATCTGGCATGTGCAGCCTAGGGGAGCAAGTCAAAGCCAAACAGACTCATCCGACTATTAAATCTGAAAATATTCAGCATCACCTGGAACCCAAAATTGCCTTACCAAAACTTGTTTCAGATACCAGGAACCCTGTTAATCCAGCATTTGCATCCTAGCGGAGCAAGTCAAAGCCAAACAGGCTCATCCGACAATTAAATCTTAAAACATATAGCCCCATCTGGCCGCCAACACTGATTTACGAAAACTTGTCTTAGATACCAGGAACCCTGCTAATGCAGCATTTGCATCCTAGGGGAGCAAGTTAAAGTCAAACAGACTCACCCGACTTTTTAACCTTAAAAAATACAGACTTACATAGCTGTCAAAACTGTTTTACCAAAACTTGTCTCAGATACCAGGAGCCCTGCCAATCTGGCATGTGCAGCCTAGGGGAGCAAGTCAAAGCCAAACAGGCTCATCCGACTATTTAATCCTAAAACATATAGCCCCATAGACGCCAAAACTGATTTACCAAAACTTGTCTTAGATACCAGGAACCCTGTTATTCCAGCATTTGCATCCTAGGGGCGCAAATCAAAGCCAAACACGCTCACCCGACTATTTAATCTTAAAGCATACAGCCTTACCTAGCTGTCAAATGTGTTTTACCAAAACTTGTCTTGGATTCCAGGAGCCCCGCCAATCTGGCATGTGGAGCCTAGGGGAGCAAGTCAAACCCAAACAGGCTCATCCGACTATTTAATCCTAAAACATATAGCCCCATAGACGCCAAAATTGATTTACCAAAACTTGTCTTAGATACCAGGAACCCTGTTATTCCAGCATTTGCATCCTAGGGGAGCAAGTCAAAGCCAAACACGCTCACCCGACTATATTATCTGAAAGCACACAGCCTTACCTAGCTGTCAAATGTGTTTTACCAAAACTTGTCTTGGATTCCAGGAGCCCCGCCAATCTGGCATGTGGAGCCTAGGGGAGCAAGTCAAAGCCAAACAGGCTCATCCGACTATTTAATCCTAAAACATATAGCCCCATAGACGCCAAAACTGATTTACCAAAACTTGTCTTAGATACCAGGAAACCTGTTATTCCAGCATTTGCATCCTAGGGGAGCAAGTCAAAGCCAAACACGCTCACCCGACTATTTAATCTGAAAGCATACAGCCTTACCTAGCTGTCAAAAGTGTTTTACCAAAACTTGTCTTAGATTCCAGGAGCCCCGCCAATCTGGCATGTGCAGCCTAGGGGAGCAAGTCAAAGCCAAACAGGCTCATCCGACTATTTAATCCTAAAACATATAGCCCCATAGACGCCAAAACTGATTTACCTAAACTTGTCTTAGATACCAGGAGCCCTGTTTATCTAGCATTTGCAGCCTAGGGGAGCAAGTCAAAGCAAAATAGTCTCACCCGACTATTAAGTCTTAACACATTCAGCCTCACCTTGAACTCAAAATTGCCTTACCAAAACTTGTTTGTTAAGACATACAGACTTACGTAGCTGCCAAAACTGCTTTACCAAAACTGGCCTTAAAAACCAGGAGCCTTGTTAATCTAGCATTTGCAGCCTAGGGGAGCAAGTCAAAGCAAAATAGTCTCACCCGACTATTAAGTCTTAACACATTCAGCCTCACCTGGAACTCAAAATTGCCAGACTCATCCGACTATTAAATCTGAAAACATTCAGCATCACCTGGAACCCAAAATTGCCTTACCAAAACTTGTTTCAGATACCAGGAACCCTGTTAATCCAGCATTTGCATCCAAGCGGAGCAAGTCAAAGCCAAACAGGCTCATCCGACTATTAAATCTTAAAACATATATCCCCATCTGGCCGCCAACACTGATTTACGAAAACTTGTCTTAGATACCAGGAACCCTGTTAATGCAGCATTTGCATCCTAGGGGAGCAAGTTAAAGTAAAACAGACTCACCCGACTATTTAACCTTAAAAAATACAGACTTACATAGCTGTCAAAACTGTTTTACCAAAACTTGTCTTACATTCCAGGAGCCCCGCCAATCTGGCATGTGCAGCCTAGGGGAGCAAGTCAAAGCCAAACAGGCTCATCCGACTATTTAATCCTAAAACATATAGCCCCATAGACGCCAAAACTGATTTACCAAAACTTGTCTTAGATACCAGGAACCCTGTTATTCCAGCATTTGCATCCTAGGGGCGCAAGTCAAAGCCAAACACGCTCACCCGACTATTTAATCTGAAAGCATACAGCCTTACCTAGCTGTCAAATGTGTTTTACCAAAACTTGTCTTAGATTCCAGGAGCCCCGCCAATCTGGCATGTGGAGCCTAGGGGAGCAAGTCAAAGCCAAACAGGCTCATCCGACTATTTAATCCTAAAACATATAGCCCCATAGATGCCAAAACTGATTTACCAAAACTTGTCTTAGATACCAGGAACCCTGTTATTCCAGCATTTGCATCCTAGGGGAGCAAGTCAAAGCAAAACACGCTCACCCGACTATTTAATCTGAAAGCATACAGCCTTACCTAGCTGTCAAAAGTGTTTTACCAAAACTTGTCTTAGATTCCAGGAGCCCCGCCAATCTGGCATGTGCAGCCTAGGGGAGCAAGTCAGAGCCAAACAGGCTCATCCGACTTTTTAATCCTAAAACATATAGCCCCATAGACGCCAAAACTGATTTACCAAAACTTGTCTTAGATAACAGGAACCCTGTTAATTCAGCATTTGCATCCTAGGAGCGCAAGTCAAAGCCAAACAGGCTCACCAAACTATTAAATCTTACAACATATAGCCCCATCTGGCCGCCAAAACTGACTTACCAAAACATGTCTTAGATACCAGGAACCCTGTTATTCCAGCATTTGCATCCTAGGGGCGCAAGTCAAAGCCAAACAGGCTCACCCGACAATTTAATCTTAAAGCATACAGCCTTACCTAGCTGTCAAAACTGCTTTACCAAAACTTGCCTTACATTCCAGGAGCCCCGCCAATCTGGCATGTGCAGCCTAGTGGGGCAAGTCAGAGCCAACCAGGCTCATCCGTCTATTTAACCCTAAAACATATAGCCCATCTTGCCGCCAAAAATGATTTACCAAAACTTATCTCAGTTACCAGGAACCCTGTTAATCTAGCATTTGCAGCCTAGCGGAGCAAGACAAAGCCAAATAGTCTCACCCGACTATTAAATTTTAAATCATATAGCCCCACCTGGCCGCCAAAACTGATTTACCAAAACTTGTCTCAGATACCAGGAACCCTGATAATCCAGCATTTGCATCCTAGGGGAGCAAGTCAAAGTCAAACAGACTCACCCGACTATTTAACATTAAAACATACAGACTTACGTAGCTGTTAAAACTGTTTTACCAAAACTTTTTTTAGATTCCAGGAGCCCCGCCAATCTGGCATGTGCCGCCTAGGGGAGAAAGTCAAAACCAAACAGGCTTCCCCGAGAATTTAATCTTAAAACATACAGCCCCATCTGGCTGCCAAAACTGCTTTACCAAAACTTGCCTTAAAAACCAGGAGCCTTGTTAATCTAGCATTTGCAGCCTAGGGGAGCAAGTCAAAGCAAAATAGTCTCAACCGACTATTAAGTCTTAACACATTCAGCCTCACCTGGAACTCAAAATTGCCTTACCAATACCAGGAACCCTGTTTATCCAGCATTTGAATCCTAGGGGCGCAACTCAAAGCCAAACAGGCTCAACCGACTATTTAATCTTAAAACATACAGTCTTGCCCAGCTGTCAAAACTGTTTTACCAAACCTTGTCTTAGATTCCAGGAGCCAAGCCAATCTATCATGTGGAGCCTAGGGGAGCAAGTCAAAGCCAAACAGGCTCTCCCGACAGTTTAATCTTAAAACACACAGACTTACGTAGCTGCCAAAACTGATTTACCAAAACTTGTCTTAGATACCAGGAACCCTGTTTATCCAGCATTTGCATCCTAGGGGCGCAACTCAAAGCCAAACAGGCTCAACCGACTATTTAATCTTAAAACATACAGTCTTGCCCAGCTGTCAAAACTGCTTTACCAAAACTTGCCTTAGAAACCAGGAGCCCTGTTAATCTAGCATTTGCAGCCTAGGGGAGCAAGTCAAAGCAAAATAGTCTCACCCGACTATTAAGTCTGAACACATTCAGCCTCACCTGGAACTCAGAATTGCCTTACCAAAACTTGTCTCAGATTCCAGGAACCCTGGTTATCCAGCATTTGCATCCTAGGGGCGCAAGTCAAAGCCAAACAGGCTCACCCGACTATTAAATCTTAAAACATATAGCCCCATCTGGCCGCCAAAACTGATTTACCAAAACTTGTCTTAGATACCAGGAACCCTGTTATTCCAGCATTTGCATCCTAGGGGCGCAAGTCAAAGCCAAACACGCTCGTCCGATTACTTAATCTTAAAGCATACAACCTTACCTAGCTGTCAAAACTGTTTTACCAAAACTTGTCTTAGATTCCAGGAGCCCCGCCAATCTGGCATGTACAGCCTAGGGCAGCAAGTCAAAGCCAACCAGGCTCATCCGACTATTTAATCCTAAAACATATAGCCCCATCTGGCCGCCAAAACTGATTTACCAAAACTTGTCTCAGATACCAGGAACCCTGTTAATCTAGCATTTGCAGCCTAGGTGAGTAAGACAAAGCCAATTAGCCTCACCCGAACTATTAAATCTTAACACATTCAGCCTCACCTGGAACTCAAAATTGCCTTACCAAAACTTGTTTCAGATACCAAGAACCCTGTTTATCCAGCATTTGCATCCTAGGAGCGTAAGTCAAAGCCAAACATGCTCACCCGACTATTAAATCTTACAACATATAGCCCCATAGACGCCAAAACTGATTTACCAAAACTTGTCTTAGATACCAGGAACCCTGTTATTCCAGCATTTGCATCCTAGGGGCGCAAGTCAAAGCCAAACACGCTGACCCGACTATTTAATCTTAAAGCATACAGCCTTACCTAGCTGTCAAAACTGTTTTACCAAAACTTGTCTTAGATTCCAGGAGCCCCGCCAACCTGGCATGTGGAGCCAAACAGGCTCACCCGACAATTTAGTCTTAAAACATACAGACTTACGTAGCTGCCAAAACTGCTTTACCAAAACTTGCCTTAGAAACCAGGAGCCCTCTTAATCTAGCATTTGCAGCCAAGGGGAGCAAGACAAAGCCAAACAGGCTCCCCAAACTATTAAATCTTACAACATATAGCCCCATCTGGCCGCCAAGACTGATTTATTAAAACTTGTCTCAGATACCAGGAACCCTGTTAATTTAGCATTTGCAGCCTAGGGGAGCAAAACAAATCCAAATAGCCTCACCCGACTATTAAATTTGAACTCATTCAGCCACACCTGGAACTCAAAATTGCCTTACCAAAACTTGTCTCAGATACCAGGAACCCTGTTAATCCAGCATTTGCATCCTAGGGGCGCAAGTCAAAGCCAAACAGGCTCCCCAAACTATTAAATCTTACAACATATAGCCCCATCTGGCCGCCAAAACTGACTTACCAAAACATGTCTTAGATACCAGGAACCCTGTTATTCCAGAATTTGCATCCTAGGGGCGCAAGTCAAAGACAAATACGCTCACCCGACTATTTAATCTTAAAGCATACAGCCTTACCTAGCTGTCAAAACTGTTTTACCAAAACTTGTCTTAGATTCCAGGAGCCCCGCCAATCTGGCATGTGGTGCCTAGGGGAGCAAGTCAAAGCCAAACAGGCTCACCTGACAATTTAATCTTAAAACATAGAGACTTACGTAGCTGCCAAAACTGCTTTACCAAAACTTGCCTTAGAAACCAGGAGCCCTGTTAATGCAGCATTTGCATGCTAGGGGCGCAAGTCAAAGCCAAACACGCTCACCCGACTATTTAATCTTAAAGCATACAGCCTTACCTAGCTGTCAAAACTGTTTTACCAAAACTTGTCTTAGATTCCAGGAGCCCCGCAACCTGGCATGTGGAGCCTAGGGGAGCAAGTCAAAGCCAAACAGGCTCACCCGACAATTTAATCTTAAAGCATACAGACTTACGTAGCTGCCAAAACTGCTTTACCAAAACTTGCCTTAGAAACCAGGAGCCCTGTTAATCTAGCATTTGCAGCCAAGGGGAGCAAGTCAAAGCCAAACAGGCTCCCCAAACTATTAAATCTTACAACATATAGCCCCGTCTGGCCGCCAAGACTGATTTATTAAAACTTGTCTCAGATACCAGGAACCCTGTTAATTTAGCGTTTGCAGCCTAGGGGAGCAATACAAAGCCAAATAGCCTCACCCGACTATTAAATTTTAACTCATTCAGCCACACCTGGAACTCAAAATTGCCTTTCCAAAACTTGTCTCAGATACCAGGAACCCTGTTAATCCAGCATTTGCATCCTAGGGGCGCAAGTCAAAGCCAAAAAGGCTCCCCAAACTATTAAATCTTACAACATATAGCCCCATCTGGCCCCCAAAACTGACTTACCAAAACATGTCTTAGATACCAGGAACCCTGTTATTCCAGCATTTGCATCCTGGGGGCGCAAGTCAAAGCCAAACACGCTCACCCGACTATTTAATCTTAAAGCATACAGCCTTACCTAGCTGTCAAAACTGTTTTACCAAAACTTGTCTTAGATTCCAGGAGCCCCGCCAATCTGGCATGTGGTGCCTAGGGGAGCAAGTCAAAGCCAAACAGGCTCACCTGACAATTTAATCTTAAAACATACAGACTAACGTAGCTGCCAAAACTGCTTTACCAAAACTTGCCTTAGAAACCAGGAGCCCTGTTAATGCAACATTTGCATGCTAGGGGCGCATGTCAAAGCCAAACAGGCTCTCCCGACTATTAAATCTTAAAACATATAGCCCCATCTGGCCGCCAAAAATGATTTACCAAAATTTGTCTTAGATACCAGGAACCCTGTTATTCCAGCATTTGCATCCTAGGGGCGCAAGTCAAAGCCAAACACGCTCAATCTTAAAGCATACAGCCTTACCTAGCTGTCAAAACTGTTTTACCAAAACTTGTCTTAGATTCCAGGAGCCACGCCAATCTGGCATGTGGAGCCTAGGGGAGCAAGTCAAAGCCAAACAGGCTCATCCGACTATTTAATCCAAAAACATATAGCCCCATCTTGCCGCCAAAACTGATTTACCAAAACTTATCTCAGTTATGAGGAACCCTGTTAATATAGCATTTGCAGCCTAGGGGAGCAAGACAAAGCCAAATAGTCTCACCGACTATTAAATTTTAAAATAAATAGCCCCATCTGGCCGCCAAAACTGATTTACCAAAACTTGTTTCAGATACCAGGAACCCTGTTATTCCAGCATTTGCATCCTGGGGGCGCAAGTCAAAGCCAAACACGCTCAATCTTAAAACATACAGCCCCATCTGGCTGCCAAAACTGATTTACCAAAACTTGTCTTAGATACCATTAACCCTGTTATTCCAGCATTTGCATCCTAGGGCCGCAAGTCAAAGCCAAACACGCTCATCCGACTACTTAATCTTAAAGCATACAACCTTACCTAGCTGTCAAAACTGTTTTACCAAAACTTGTCTTAGATTCCAGGAGCCCCGCCAATCTGGCATGTACAGCCTAGGGGAACAAGTCAAAGCCAACCAGGCTCATCCGACTATTTAATCCAGCATTTGCATCCTAGGAGCGCAAGTCAAAGCCAAACAGGCTCACCCGACTATTTAATCTTAAAACATATAGCCCCATAGACGCCAAAACTGATTTACCAAAACTTGTCTTAAATACCAGGAACCTAGGGGCGCAAGTCAAAGCCAAACACGCTCACCCGACTATTTAATCTTAAAGCATACAGCCTTGCCTAGCTGTCATAACTGTTTTACCAAAACTTGTCTTAGATTCCAGAAGCCCCGCCAATCTAGAATTTGCAGCCTAGGGGAGCAAAACAAAGCCAAATAGCCTCACCCGACTATTAAATTTTAACTCATTAAGCCACACCTGGAACTCAAAATTTCCTTACCAAAACTTGTCTCAGATACCAGGAACCCTGTTAATCCAGCATTTGCATCCTAGGGGCGCAAGTCAAAGCCAAACACGCTCACCCGACTATTTAATCTTAAAGCATACAGCCTTACCTAGCTGTCAAAACTTTTTTACCAAAACTTGTCTTAGACTCCAGGAGCCCCGCCTATCTGGCATGTGGAGCCTAGGGGAGCAAGTCAAAGCCAAACAGGCTCACCCGACAATTTAATCTTAAAACATACAGACTTACGTAGCTGCCAAAACTGCATTACCAAAACTTGCCTTAGAAACCAGCAGCCCTGTTAATCTAGCATTTGCAGCCTAAGGGAGCAAGTCAAAGCCAAACAGGCTCACCCGACTATTTAATCCTAAAACATATAGCCCCATCTGGCCGCCAAGACTGATTTACCAAAACTTGTCTCAGATACCAGGAACCCTGTTAATCTAGCATTTGCAGCCTAGGGGAGCAAAACAAAGCCAAATAGCCTACCCGACTATTAAATTTTAACTCATTCAGCCACACCTGGAACTCAAAATTGCCTTACCAAAACTTGTCTCAGATACCAGGAACCCTGTTAATCCAGCATTTGCATCCTAGGGGCGCAAGTCAAAGCCAAACAGGCTCACCAAACTATTAAATCTTAAGACATATAGCCCCATCTGGCCGCCAAAACTGATTTACCAAAACATGTCTTAAATACCAGGAACCCTGTTATTCCAGCATTTGCATCCTAGGGGCGCAAGTCAAAGCCAAACACGCTCACCCGACTATTTAATCTTAAAGCATACAGCCTTGCCTAGCTGTCAAAACTGTTTTACCAAAACTTGTCTTAGATTCCAGGAGCCCCGCCAATCTGGCATGTGGAGCCTAGGGGAGCAAGTCAAAGCCAAACAGGCTCACCCGAAAATTTAATCTTAAAACATACAGACTTACGTAGCTGCCAGAACTGCTTTACCAAAACTTGCCTTAGAAACCAGGAGCCCTGTTAATCTAGCATTTGCAGCCTAGGGGAGCAAGTCAAAGCGAAACAGGCTCATCCGACTATTAAGTCCTAAAACATATAGCCCCATCTGGCCGCCAAGACTGATTTACCAAAACTTGTCTCAGATACCAGGAACCCTGTTAATCTAGCATTTGCAGCCTAGGGGAGCAAAACAAAGCCGAATAGCCTCACCCGACTATTAAATTTTAACTCATTAAGCCACACCTGGAACTCAAAAATGCCTTAACAAAACTTGTCTCAGATACCAGGAACCCTGTTAATCCAGCATTTGCATCCTAGGGGCGCAAGTCAAAGCCAAACAGCTCACCAAACTATTAAATCTTAAAACATATAGCCCCATCTGGCCGCCAAAACTGACTTACCAAAACATGTCTTAGATACCAGCAACCCTGCTAATCCCGCATTTGCATCCTAGGGGAGCAACTCAAAGCCAAACAGGCTCAACTGACTATTTAATCTTAAAACATACAGTCTTGCCCAGCTGTCAAAACTGTTTTACCAAACCTTGTCTTAGATTCCAGGAGCCAAGCCAATCTGGCATGTGGAGCCTAAGGGAGCAAGTCAAAGCCAAACAGGCTCACCCGACAATTTAATCTTAAAATATACAGAGTTACGTAGTTGCCAAAGCTGCTTTACCAAAACTTGTCTCAGATACCAGGAACCCTGTTCATGCAGCATTTGCATGCTAGGGGCGCAAGTCAAAGCCAAACACGCTCAGTCTTAAAGCATACAGCCTTACCTAGCTGTCAAAACTGTTTTACCAAAACTTGTCTTAGATTCCAGGAGCACCGCCAATCTGGCATTTGCGGCCTAGGGGAGCAAGACAAAGCCAAATAGTCTCACCCGACTATTAAATTTTAAAACATATAGTCCCATCTGGCCGCCAAAACTGATTTACCAAAACTTGTCTCAGATACCAGGAACCCTGTTAATCCAGCATTTGCATCCTAGGGGAGCAAGTCAAAGTCAAACAGACTCACCCGACTATTTAAACTTAAAACATACAGACTTACGTAGCTGTTAAAACTGTTTTACAAAAACTTTTTTAGATTCCAGGAGCCCCGCCAATCTGGCATGTGCCGCCTAGGGGAGAAAGTCAAAACCAAACAGGCTCACCCGAGAATTTAATCTTAAAACATACAGCCCCATCTGGCTGCCAAAACTGATTTACCAAAAATTGTCTTAGATACCAGGAACCCTGTTATTCCAGCATTTGCATCCTAGGGGCGCAAGTCAAAGCCAAACACGCTCACCTGACTATTTAATCTTAAAGCATACAACCTTACCTAGCTGTCAAAACTGTTCTACCAAAACTTGTCTTAGATTCCAGGAGCCCCGCCAATCTGGCATGTACAGCCTAGGGGAGCAAGTCAAAGCCAACCAGGCTCATCCGACTATTTAATCCTAAAACATATAGCCCCATCTGGCCGCCAAAACTGAATTACCAAAACTTGTCTCAGATACCAGGAACCCTGTTAATCTAGCATTTGCAGCCTAGGGGAGCAAGGTAAAGCCAAATAGCCTCACCCGACTATTAAATCTTAACACATTCAGCCTCACCTGGAACTCAAAATTGCCTTACCAAAACTTGTTTCAGATACCAAGAACCCTGTTAATTCAGCATTTGCATCCTAGGAGCGCAAGTCAAAGCCAAACAGGCTCACCCGACTATTAAATCTTAAAACATATAGCCCCATAGACGCCAAAACTGATTTACCAAAACTTGTCTTAAATACCAGGAACCCTGTTATTCCAGCATTTGCATCCTAGGGGCGCAAGTCAAAGCCAAACACGCTCACCCGACTATTTAATCTTAAAGCATACAGCCTTACCTAGCTGTCAAATCTGTTTTACCAAAACTTGTCTTAGATTCCAGGAGCCCCGCCAATCTGGCATGTGGAGCCTAGGGGAGCAAGTCAAAGCCAAACAGGCTCTCCCGACAATTTAATCTTAAAACATACAGACTTACGAAGCTGCCAAAACTGGTTTACCAAAACTTGCCTTAGAAACCAGGAGCCCTGTTAATCTAGCATTTGCAGCCTAGGGGAGCAAGTAAAAGCGAAACAGGCTCATCCGACTATTAAGTCCTAAAACATATAGCCCCATCTGGCCGCCAAGACTGATTTACCAAAACTTGTCTCAGATACCAGGAACCCTGTTAATCTAGCATTTGCAGCCTAGGGGAGCAAAACAAAGCCAAATAGCCTCACCCGACTATTAAATTTTAGCTCATTAAGCCACACCTGGAACTCAAAATTGCCTTACCAAAACTTGTCTCAGATACCAGGAACCCTGTTAATCCAGCATTTGCATCCTAGGGGCGCAAGTCAAAGCCAAACAGGCTCACCAAACTATTAAATCTTAAAACATATAGCCCCAACTGGCCGCCAAAGTTGATTTACCAAAACATGTCTTAGATACCAGGAACGCTGCTAATCCTGCATTTGCATCCTAGGGGAGCAACTCAAAGCTAAACAGACTCAACTGACTATTTAATCTTAAAACATACAGTCTTGCCCAGCTGTCAAAACTGTTTTACCAAACCTTGTCTTAGATTCCAGGAGCCAAGCCAATCTGGCATGTGGAGCCTAAGGGAGCAAGTCAAAGCCAAACAGGCTCACCCGACAATTTAATCTTAAAACATACAGAGTTACGTAGTTGCCAAAGCTGCTTTACCAAAACTTGTCTCAGATACCAGGAACGCTGTTAATCTAGCATTTGCAGCCTAGGGGAGCAAAACAAAGCCAAATAGCCTCACCCGACTATTAAATTTTAACTCATTCAGCCACACCTGGAACTCAAAATTGCCTTACCAAAAATTGTCTCAGATACCAGGAACCCTGTTATTCCAGCATTTGCATCCTAGGGGCGCAAGTCAAAGCCAAACACGCTCACCCGACTATTTAATCTTAAAGCATACAGCCTTACCTAGCTGTCAAAACTGTTTTACCAAAACTTGTCTTAGACTCCAGGAGCCCCGCCTATCTGGCATGTGGAGCCTAGGGGAGCAAGTCAAAGCCAAACAGGCTCACCCGACAATTTAATCTTAAAACATACAGACTTACGTAGCTGCCAAAACTGCTTTACCAAAACTTGCCTTAGAAACCAGGAGCCCTGTTAATCTAGCATTTGCAGCCTAGGGGAGCAAGTCAAAGCCAAACAGGCTCACCCGACAATTTAATCTTAAAACATACAGACTTACGTAGCTGCCAAAACTGCTTTACCAAAACTTGCCTTAGAAACCAGGAGCCCTGTTAATCTAGCATTTGCAGCCTAGGGGCGCAAGTCAAAGCCAAACAGGCTCACCAAACTATTAAATCTTAAGACATATAGCCCCATCTGGCCGCCAAAACTGACTTACCAAAACATGTCTTAGATACCAGGAACCCTGCTAATCCTGCATTTGCATCCTAGGGGAGCAACTCAAAGCCAAACAGGCTCAACTGACTATTTAATCTTAAAACATACAGTCTTGCCCAGCTGTCAAAACTGTTTTACCAAACCTTGTCTTAGATTCCAGGAGCCAAGCCAATCTGGCATGTGGAGCCTAAGGGAGCAAGTCAAAGCCAAACAGGCTCACCCGACAATTTAATCTTAAAACATACAGAGTTACGTAGTTGCCAAAGCTGCTTTACCAAAACTTGTCTCAGATACCAGGAACCCTGTTCATGCAGCATTTGCATGCTAGGGGCGCAAGTCAAAGCCAAACACGCTCAGTCTTAAAGCATACAGCCTTACCTAGCTGTCAAAACTGTTTTACCAAAACTTGTCTTAGATTCCAGGAGCACCGCCAATCTGGCATTTGCGGCCTAGGGGAGCAAGACAAAGCCAAATAGTCTCACCCGACTATTAAATTTTAAAACATATAGTCCCATCTGGCCGCCAAAACTGATTTACCAAAACTTGTCTCAGATACCAGGAACCCTGTTAATTCAGCATTTGCATCCTAGGGGAGCAAGTCAAAGTCAAACAGACTCACCCGACTATTTAAACTTAAAACATACAGACTTACGTAGCTGTTAAAACTGTTTTACCAAAACTTTTTTAGATTCCAGGAGCCCTGCCAATCTGGCATGTGCCGCCTAGGGGAGAAAGTCAAAACCAAACAGGCTCACCCGAGAATTTAATCTTAAAACATACAGCCCCATCTGGCTGCCAAAACTGATTTACCAAAACTTGTCTTAGATACCAGGAACCCTGTTATTCCAGCATTTGCATCCTAGGGGCGCAAGTCAAAGCCAAACACGCTCACCTGACTATTTAATCTTAAAGCATACAACCTTACCTAGCTGTCAAAACTGTTTTACCAAAACTTGTCTTAGATTCCAGGAGCACCGCCAATCTGGCATGTACAGCCTAGGGGAGCAAGTCAAAGCCAACCAGGCTCATCCGACTATTTAATCCTAAAACATATAGCCCCATCTGACCGCCAAAACTGAATTACCAAAACTTGTCTCAGATACCAGGAACCCTGTTAATCTAGCATTTGCAGCCTAGGGGAGCAAGGTAAAGCCAAATAGCCTCACCCGACTATTAAATCTTAACACATTTAGCCTCACCTGGAACTCAAAATTGCCTTACCAAAACTTGTTTCAGATACCGAGAACCCTGCTTAGCCAGCAATTGCATCCTAGGAGCGCAAGTCAAAGCCAAACAGGCTCTCCCGACTATTAAATCTTAAAACATATAGCCCCATAGACGCCAAAACTGATTTACCAAAACTTGTCTTAAATACCAGGAACCCTGTTATTCCAGCATTTGCATCCTAGGGGCGCAAGTCAAAGCCAAACACGCTCACCCGACTATTTAATCTTAAAGCATACAGCCTTACCTAGCTGTCAAAACTGTTTTACCAAAACTTGTCTTAGATTCCAGGAGCCCCGCCAATCTGGCATGTGGAGCCTAGGGGAGCAAGTCAAAGCCAAACAGGCTCACCCGACAATTTAATCTTAAAACATACAGACTTACGAAGCTGCCAAAACGGGTTTACCAAAACTTGCCTTAGAAACCAGGAGCCCTGTTAATCTAGCATTTGCAGCCTAGGGGAGCAAGTAAAAGCGAAACAGGCTCATCCGACTATTAAGTCCTAAAACATATAGCCCCATCTGGCCGCCAAGACTGATTTACCAAAACTTGTCTCAGATACCAGTAACCCTGTTAATCTAGCATTTGCAGCCTAGGGGCGCAAAACAAAGCCAAATAGCCTCACCCGACTATTAAATTTTAGCTCATTAAGCCACACCTGGAACTCAAAATTGCCTTACCAAAACTTGTCTCAGATACCAGGAACCCTGTTAATCCAGCATTTGCATCCTAGGGGCGCAAGTCAAAGCCAAACAGGCTCACCAAACCATTAAATCTTAAAACATATAGCCCCATCTGGCCGCCAAAGTTGACTTACCAAAACATGTCTTAGATACCAGGAACCCTGCTAATCCTGCATTTGCATCCTAGGGGAACAACTCAAAGCCAAACAGACTCAACTGACTATTTAATCTTAAAACATACAGTCTTGCCCAGCTGTCAAAACTGTTTTACCAAACCTTGTCTTAGATTCCAGGAGCCAAGCCAATCTGGCATGTGGAGCCTAAGGGAGCAAGTCAAAGCCAAACAGGCTCACCCGACAATTTAATCTTAAAACATACAGAGTTACGTAGTTGCCAAAGCTGCTTTACCAAAACTTGTCTCAGATACCAGGAACCCTGTTCATGCAGCATTTGCATGCTAGGGGCGCAAGTCAAAGCCAAACACGCTCAGTCTTAAAGCATACAACCTTACCTAGCTGTCAAAACTGTTTTACCAAAACTTGTCTTAGATTCCAGGAGCACCGCCAATCTGGCATTTGCGGCCTAGGGGAGCAAGACAAAGCCAAATAGTCTCACCCGACTATTAAATTTTAAAACATATAGTCCCATCTGGCCGCCAAAACTGATTTACCAAAACTTGTCTCAGATACCAGGAACCCTGTTAATCCAGCATTTGCATCCTAGGGGAGCAAGTCAAAGTCAAACAGACTCACCCGACTATTTAAACTTAAAACATACAGACTTACGAAGCTGCCAAAACGGGTTTACCAAAACTTGCCTTAGAAACCAGGAGCCCTGTTAATCTAGCATTTGCAGCCTAGGGGAGCAAGTAAAAGCGAAACAGGCTCATCCGACTATTAAGTCCTAAAACATATAGCCCCATCTGGCCGCCAAGACTGATTTACCAAAACTTGTCTCAGATACCAGTAACCCTGTTAATCTAGCATTTGCAGCCTAGGGGAGCAAAACAAAGCCAAATAGCCTCACCCGACTATTAAATTTTAGCTCATTAAGCCACACCTGGAACTCAAAATTGCCTTACCAAAACTTGTCTCAGATACCAGGAACCCTGTTAATCCAGCATTTGCATCCTAGGGGCGCAAGTCAAAGCCAAACAGGCTCACCAAACTATTAAATCTTAAAACATATAGCCCCATCTGGCCGCCAAAGTTGACTTACCAAAACATGTCTTAGATACCAGGAACCCTGCTAATCCTGCATTTGCATCCTAGGGGAGCAACTCAAAGCCAAACAGACTCAACTGACTATTTAATCTTAAAACATACAGTCTTGCCTAGCTGTCAAAACTGTTTTACCAAACCTTGTCTTAGATTCCAGGAGCCAAGCCAATCTGGCATGTGGAGCCTAAGGGAGCAAGTCAAAGCCAAACAGGCTCACCCGACTATTTAATCTTAAAACATACAGAGTTACGTAGTTGCCAAAGCTGCTTTAAAAATGTAAAAGGAAATGTTAATCTGATGAGAGGGAAAAAAAAAACCGATAAATTAGAAAAACTTACCAAAACTTGTCTCAGATACCAGGAACCCTGTTCATGCAGCATTTGCATGCTAGGGGCGCAAGTCAAAGCCAAACACGCTCACGACTCTTAAAGCATACAGCCTTACCTAGCTGTCAAAACTGTTTTACCAAAACTTGTCTTAGATTCCAGGAGCACCGCCAATCTGGCATTTGCAGCCTAGGGGAGCAAGTCAAAGCCAAATAGCCTCACCCGACTATTAAATTTTAAAACATATAGCCCCATCTGGCACGCCAAAACTGATTTACCAAAACTTGTCTCAGATACCAGGAACCCTGTTAATCCAGCATTTGCATCCTAGGGGAGCAAGTCAAAGCCAAACAGGCTCACCCGACTATTAAATTTTAAAACATATAGCCCCATCTGGCTGCCAAAACTGATTTACCAAAACTTGTCTTAGATACCAGGAACCCTGTTAATCCAGCATTTGCATCCTAGGGGCGCAAGTCAAAGCCAAACACGCTCACCTGACTATTTAATCTTAAAGCATACAACCTTACCTAGCTGTCAAAACTGTTTTACCAAAACTTGTCTTAGATTCCAGGAGCCCCGCCAATCTGGCATGTGCAGCCTAGGGGAGCAAGTCAAAGCCAAACAGGCTCACCCGACTATTTAATCTTAAAACATATAGCCCCATCTGGCCGCCAAAACTGATTTACCAAAACTTGTCTCAGATACCAGGAACCCTGTTAATCTAGCATTTGCAGCCTAGGGGAGCAAATCAAAGCCAAATAGCCTCACCCGACTATTAAATCTTAACTCATTCAGCCACACCTGGAACTCAAAATTGCCTTACCAAACCTTGTCTTCAGATACCAGGAACCCTGTTAATCCAGCATTTGCATCCTAGGGGCGCAAGTCAAAGCCAAACAGGCTCACCAAACTATTAAATCTTAAAACATATAGCCCCATCTAGCCGCCAAAGCTGATTTACCAAAACTTGTCTTAGATACCAGGAACCCTGTTAATCCAGCATTTGCATCCTAGGGGCGCAAGTCAAAGCCAAACACGCTCACCCGACTATTTAATCTTAAAACATACAGCCTTACCTAGCTGTCAAAACTGTTTTACCAAAACTTGTCTTAGATTCCAGGAGCACCGCCAATCTGGCATGTGGAAATGCAGCCTAGGGGTGCAAGACAAAGCCAAATAGTCTCACCCAACTATTAAATTTTAAAACATATAGTCCCATCTGGCCGCCAAAACTGATTTACCAAAACTTGTCTCAGATACCAGGAACCCTGTTAATCCAGCATTTGCATCCTAGGGGAGCAAGTCAAAGTCAAACAGACTCACCCGACTATTTAAACTTAAAACATACAGACTTTACGTAGCTGTCAAAACTGTTTTACCAAAACTTTTCTTAGATTCCAGGAGCCCCGCCAATCTGGCATGTGCAGCCTAGGGGAGCAAGTCAAAGCCAACCAGGCTCATCCGAGTATTTAATCTTAAAACATACAGCCCCATCTGGCTGCCAAAACTGATTTACCAAAACTTGTCTTAAATACCAGGAACCCTGTTATTCCAGCATTTGCATCCTAGGGGCGCAAGTCAAAGCCAAACACGCTCACCCGACTATTTAATCTTAAAACATACAACCTTACCTAGCTGTCAAAACTGTTTTAACAAAACTTGTCTTAGATTCCAGGAGCCCCGCCAATCTGGCATGTGGAGCCTAGGGGAGCAAGTCAAAGCCAAACAGGCTCACCCGACAATTTAATCTTAAAACATACAGACCTACGTAGCTGCTAAAACTGCTTTACCAAAACTTGCCTTAGAAACCAGGAGCCCTGTTAATCTAGCATTTGCAGCCTAGGGGAGCAAGTCAAAGCGAAACAGGCTCATCCGACTATCAAGTCCTAAAACATATAGCCCCATCTGGCCGCCAAGACTGATTTACCAAAACTTGTCTCAGATACCAGGAACCCTGTTAATCTAGCATTTGCAGCCTAGGGGAGCAAAACAACGCCAATTAGCCTCACCCGACTATTAAATTTTAACTCATTCAGCCTCACCTGGAACTAAAAATTGCCTTACCAAAACTTGTCTCAGGTACCAGGAACCCTGTTAATCCAGCATTTGCATCATAGGGGCGCAAGTCAAAGCCAAACAGGCTCACCAAACTATTAAATCTAAAGACATATAGCCCCATCTGGCCGCCAAAACTGACTTACCAAAACTTGTCTCAGATACCAGGAACCTTGTTATTCCAGCATTTGCATCCTAGGGGCGCAAGTCAAAGCCAAACACGCTCACCCGACTATTTAATCTTAAAGAATACAGCCTTACCTAGCTGTCAAAACTGTTTTACCAAAACTTGTCTGAGAAACCAGGAGCCCTGTTAATCTAGCATGTGGAGCCTAAGGGAGCAAGTCAAAGCCAAACAGGCTCACCCGACAATTTAACCTTAAAACATACAGACTTACGTAGTTGCCAAAGCTGCTTTACCAAAACTTGTCTCAGATACCAGGAACCCTGTTCATGCAGCATTTGCATGCTAAGGGCGCAAGTCAAAGCCAAACACGCTCAGTCTTAAAGCATACAGCCTTACCTAGCTGTCAAAACTGTTTTACCAAAACTTGTCTTAGATTCCAGGAGCACCGCCAATCTGGCATGTGCAGCCTAGTGGAGCAAGTCAAAGCCAAACAGGCTCATCCGACTATTTAATCCTAAAACATATAGCCCCATCTTGCCGCCAAAACTGATTTACCAAAACTTATCTCAGTTACCAGGAACCCTGTTAATCTAGCATTTGCAGCCTAGGGGAGGAAGACAAAGCCAAATAGTCTCACCCGACTATTAAATTTTTAAAACATAAAGCCCCATCTGGCCGCCAAAACTGATTTACCAAAACTTGTCTCAGATACCAGGAACCCTGTTAATCCAGCATTTGCATCCTAAGGGAGGAAGTCAAAGTCAAACAGACTCACCCGACTATTAAACTTTAAAACATACAGACTTACGTAGCTGTTAAAACTGTTTTACCAAACTTTTTTTAGATTCCAGGAGCCCCGCCAATCTGGCATGTGCCGCCTAGGGGAGAAAGTCAAAACGAAACAGGCTCACCCGAGAATTTAATCTTAAAACATACAGCCCCATCTGGCTGTCAAAACTGCTTTACCAAAACTTGCCTTAGAAACCAGGAGCCCTGTTAATCTAGCATTTGCAGCCTAGGGGAGCAAGTCAAAGCAAAATAGTCTCACCCGACTATTTAATCCTAAAACATATAGCCCCATCTTGCCGCCAAAACTGATTTACCAAAACTTATCTCAGTTACCAGGAACCCTGTTAATCTAGCATTTGCAGCCTAGGGGAGGAAGTCAAAGTCAAACAGACTCACCCGACTATTTAACTTTAAAACATACAGACTTACGTAGCTGTTAAAACTGTTTTACCAAAACTTTTTTAGATTCCAGGAGCCCCGCCAATCTGGCATGTGCCGCCTAGGGGAGAAAGTCAAAACCAAACAGGCTCACCCGAGAATTTAATCTTAAAACATACAGCCCCATCTGCCTGTCAAAACTGCTTTACCAAAACTTGCCTTAGAAACCAGGAGCCCTGTTAATCTAGCATTTGCAGCCTAGGGGAGCAAGTCAAAGCAAAATAGTCTCACCCGACTATTAAGTCTGAACACATTCAGCCTCACCTGGAACTCAGAATTGCTTTACCAAAACTTGTCTCAGATTCCAGGAACCCTGGTTATCCATCATTTGCATCCTAGGGGCGCAAGTCAAAGCCAAACAGGCTCACCCGACTATTAAATCTTAAAACATATAGCGCCATCTGGCCGCCAAAACTGATTTACCAAAACTTGTCTTAGATACCAGGAACCCTGTTATTCCAGCATTTGCATCCTAGGGGCGCAAGTCAAAGCCAAACACGCTCATCCGACTACTTAAACTTAAAGCATACAACCTTACCTAGCTGTCAAATCTGTTTTACCAAAACTTGTCTTAGATTCCAGGAGCCCCGACAATCTGGCATGTACAGCCTAGAGGAGCAAGTCAAAGCCAACCAGGCTCATCCGACTATTTAATCCTAAAACATATAGCCCCATCTGGCCGCCAAAACTGATTTACCAAAACTTGTCTCAGATACCAGGAACCCTGTTAATCTAGCATTTGCAGCCTAGGGGAGCAAGACAAAGCCAAATAACCTCACCCGACTATTAAATCTTAACACATTCAGCCTTACCTGGAACTCAAAATTGCCTTACCAAAACTTGTTTCAGATACCAAGAACCCTGTTTATCCAGCATTTGCAACCTAGCAGCGCATGTCAAAGCCAAACAGGCTCACCCGACTATTAAATCTTAAAACATATAGCCCCATAGACGCCAAAACTGATTTACCAAAACTTGTCTTAGATACCAGGAACCCTGTTATTCCAGCATTTGCATCCTAGGGGCGCAAGTCAAAGCCAAACACGCTCACCCGACTATTTAATCTTAACACATTCAGCCTCACCTGGGACTCAAAATTGCCTTACCAAAACTTGTTTCAGATTCCAAGAACCCTGTTTATCCAGCATTTCCATTATAGGAGCGCAAGTCAAAGCCAAACAGCCTTGCCTAGCTGTCAAAACTGTTTTACCAAAACTTGTCTTAGATTCCAGGAGCCCCGCCAAGCTGGCATGTACAGCCTAGGGGAGCAAGTCAAAATTAGCCAGGCTCATCCGACTATTTAATCCTAAAACATATAGCCCCACCTGGCCGCCAAAACTGATTTACCAAAACTTGTCTCAGATACCAGGAACCCTGTTAATCTAGCATTTGCAGCCTAGGGGAGCAAGACAAAGCCAAATAGCCTCACCCGACCATGAAATCTTAACACATTCAGCCTCACCTGGAACTCAAAATTGCCTTACCAAAACTTGTTTCAGATACCAAGAACCCTGTTTATCCAGCATTTGCATCCTAGGAGCGCAAGTCAAAGCCAAACAGGCTCACCCGACAATTAAATCTTAAAACATGTAGCCCCATAGACGCCAAAACTGACTTAGCAAAACATGTCTTAGATACCAGGAATCCTGTTATTCCAGCATTTGCATCCTAGGGGCGCAAGTCAAAGCAAAATAGTCTCACCTGACTATTTAATCTTAAAGCATACAGCCTTACCTAGCTGTCAAAACTGTTTTACCAAAACTTGTCTCAGATACCAGGAACACTGTTATTCCAGCATTTGCATCCTAGGGGCGCAAGTCAAAGCCAAACACGCTCACTCGACTATTTAATCTTTAAGCATACAGCCTTACCTAGCTGTCAAAGCTGTTTTACCAAAACTTGTCTTAGATTCCAGGAGCCCCGCCAATCTGGCATGTGGAGCCTAGGGGAGCAAGTCAAAACCAAACAGGCTCATCCGACTATTTAATCCTAAAACATATAGCCCCATCTGGCCGCCAAAACTGATTTACCAAAACTTGTCTCAGATACCAGGAGCCCTGTTAATCTAGCATTTGCTGCCTAGGGGAGCAAGACAAAGCCAAATAGCCTCACCCGACTATGAAATCTTAACACATTCAGCCTCACCTGGAACTCAAAATTGCCTTACCAAAACTTGTTTCAGATACCAAGAACCCTGTTTATCCAGCATTTGCATCCGAGGAGCGCAAGTCAAAGCCAAACAGGCTCACCCGACTATTAAGTCTTAAAACATGTAGCTCCATAGACGCCAAAACTGATTTACCAAAACTTGTCTTAGATACCAGGAACCCTGTTATTCCAGCATTTGCATCCTAGGGGCGCAAGTCAAAGCCAAACACTCTCACCCGATTATTTAATCTTAAAGCATACAGCCTTACCTAGCTGTCAAAACTGTTTTACCAAAACTTGTCTTAGATTCCAGGAGCCCCGCCAATCTGGCATGTGGAGCCTAGGGAATCAAGTCAAAGCCAAACAGGCTCATCCGACTATTTAATCCTAAAACATACAGACTCTGGCCGCCAAGACTGATTTACCAAAACTTGTCTTAGATACCAGGAACCCTGTTAATCTAGCATTTGCCGCCTAGGGGAGCAAATCAAAGCCAAAAAGCCTCACCCGACTATTAAATCTTAACTCATTCAGCCACTCCTGGAACTCAAAATTGCCTTACCAAAACTTGTCTCAGATACCAGGAACCCTGTTAATCCAGCATTTGCATCCTAGGGGCGCAAGTCAAAGCCAAACAGGCTCACCAAACTATTAAATCTTAAAACATATAGCCCCATCTGGCCGCCAAAACTGACTTACCAAAACATGTCTTAGATACCAGGAACCCTGTTATTCCAGCATTTGCATCCTAGGGGCGCAAGTCAAAGCAAAATAGTCTCACCCGACTATTTAATCTTAAAACATACAGCCTTACCCAGCTGTCAAAACTGTTTTACCAAACCTTGTCTTAGATTGCAGGAGCCCCGCCAATCTTGCATGTGGAGCCAAGGGGAGCAAGTCAAAGCCAAACAGGCTCACCCGACAATTTAATCTTAAAACATACAGACTTACGTAGTTGCCAAAGCTGCTTTACCAAAACTTGTCTCAGATACCAGGAACCCTGTTAATGCAGCATTTGCATCCTAGGGGCGCAAGTAAAAGCCAAACAGGCTCTCCCGACTACTAAATCTTAAAACATATAGCCCCATCTGGCCGCCAAAAATGATTTACCAAAACTTGTCTTAGATACCATGAACCCTGTTATTCCAGCATTTGCATTCTAGGGGCGCAAGTCAAAGCCAAACACGCTCACCCGACTATTTAATCTTAAAGCATACAGCCTTACCTAGCTGTCAAAACTGTTTTACCAAAACTTGTCTTAGATTCCAGGAGCCCCGCCAATCTGGCATGTGGAGCCTAGGGGAGCAAGTCAAAGCGAAACAGGCTCACCCGACAATTTAATCTTAAAACATACAGACTTACGTAGCTGCCAAAACTGCTTTACCAAATGCCTTAGAAACCAGGAGCCCTGTTAATCTAGCATTTGCAGCCTAGGGGAGCAAGTCAAAGCAAAATAGTCTCACCCGACTATTAAGTCTTAACACACTCAGCCTCACCTGGAACTCCAAATTGCCATACCAAAACTTGTTTCAGATACCAGGAACCCTGTTAATCCAGCATTTGCATCCTAGGGGCGCAACTCAAAGCCAAAGAGGCTCAACCGACTATTTAATCTTAAAACATACAGTCTTGCCCAGCTGTCAAAACTGTTTTACCAAGCCTTGTCTTAGATTCCAGGAGCCAAGCCAATCTGGCATGTGGAGCCTAAGGGAGCAAGTCAAAGCCAAACAGGCTCACCCGACAATTTAATCTTAAAACATACAGACTTACGTAGTTGCCAAAGCTGTTTTCCAAAACTTGCCTTAGAAACCAGGAGCCCTGTTAATCTAGCATTTGCAGCCTAGGGGAGCAAGTCAAAGCAAAATAGTCTCACCCGACTATTAAGTCTTAACACGTTCAGCCTCACCTGGAACTCAAAATTGCCTTACCAAAACTTGTTTCAGATACCAGGAACCCTGTTGATGCAGCATTTGCAGCCTAGGGGAGCAAGACAAAGCCAAACAGGCTATCCCGACTATTAAATCTTAAAACATATAGCCCCATCTGGCCGCCAAAAATGATTTACCAAAACTTGTCTTAGATACCAGGAACCCTGTTATTCCAGCATTTGCATCCTAGGGGCGCAAGTCAAAGCCAAGCACGCTCACCCGACTATTTAATCTTAAAGCATACAGCCTTACCTAGCTGTCAAAACTGTTTTACCAAAATTTGTCCTAGATTCCAGGAGCACCGCCAATCTGGCATGTGCAGCCTAGTGGAGCAAGAATCAAAGCCAAAACAGCCTCACCCGACTATTAAGTCTTAAAACATTCAGCATCACCTGAACTCAAAATTGCCATACCAAAACTTGTTTCAGATACCAGGAACAATGTTAATCCAGCATTTGCATCCTAGGGGCGCAAGTCAAGGCCAAATAGGCTCAACCGACTATTTAATCTTAAAACATACAGTCTTGCCCAGCTGCCAGAACTGTTTTTCCAAACCTTGTCTGAGATTCCAGGAGCCCCGCCAATCTGGCATGTGGAGCCTAGGGGAGCAAGTCAAAACCAAACAGGCTCACCCGAGAATTTAATCTTAAAACGTACAGCCCCATCTGGCTTGCCAAATCTGCTTTACCAAAACTTGCCTTAGAAACCAGGAGCCCTGTTAATCTAGCATTTGCAGCCTAGGGGAGCAAGTCAAAGCAAAATAGTCTCACCCGACTATTAAGTCTGAACACATTCAGCCTCACCTGGAACTCAGAATTGCCTTACCAAAACTTGTTTCAGATACCAGGAACCCTGTTAATCCAGCATTTTCATCTTAGGGGCGCAAGTCAAAGCCCAACAAGCGTCCCCCGGCTATTTAAATCTTAAAGCATACAGCCTTACCTAGCTGTCAAAACTGTTTTACCAAAACTTGTCTTAGATTCCAGGAGCCCCGCCAATCTGGCATGTGGAGCCTAGGGGAGCAAGTCAAAGCCAAACAGGCTCACCCGACAGTTTAATCTTAAAACATACAGACTTACGTAGCTGCCAAAACTGCTTTACCAAAACTAGCCTTAGAAACCAGGAGCCCTGTTAAGCTAGCATTTGCAGCCTATGTGGAGCAAGTCAAAGCAAAATAGTCTCGCCCAACTACTAAGATCTTAACACATTCAGCCTCGCCTGGTACTCAAAATTGCCTTACCAAAACTTGTTTCAGATACCAGGAACCCTGTTAATCCAGCATTTGTATCCTAGGGGCGCAACTCAAAGCCAAACAGGCTCAACCGACTATTTAATCTTAAAACATACAGTCTTGCCCAGCTGTCAAAACTGTTTTACCAAAACTTGTCTTAGATTCCAGGAGCCCCGCCAATCTGGCATGTGGAGCCTAGGGGAGCAAGTCAAAGCCAAACAGGCTCACCCGACAATATAATCTTACAACATACAGACTTACGTAGTCTGCCAAAGCTTCTTTACCAAAACTTGTCTCAGATACCAGGAACCCTGTTAATGCAGCATTTGCATCCTAGGGGCGCAAGTCAAAGCCAAACAGGCTCTCCCGACTATTAAATCTTAAAACATATAGCCCCATCTGGCCGCCAAAAATGATTTACCAAAACTTGTCATAGATGCCAGGAACCCTGTTAAACCAGCATTTGCATCCTAGGGGCGCAACTCAAAGCCAAACAGGCTCAACCGACTATTTAATCTTAAAACATACAGTCTTGCCCTAGCTGTCAAAACTGTTTTACCAAACCTTGTCTTAGATTCCAGGAGCCAAGCCAATCTGGCATGTGGAGCCTAAGGGAGCAAGTCAAAGCCAAACAGGCTCACCCGACAATTTAATCTTAAAACATACAGACTTACGTAGTTGCCAAAGCTGTTTTCCAAAACTTGCCTTAGAAACCAGGAGCCCTGTTAATGCTAGCATTTGCAGCCTAGGGGAGCAAGTCAAAGCAAAATAGTCTCACCCGACTATTAAGTCTTAACACGTTCAGCCTCACCTGGAACTTCAAAATTGCCTTACCAAAACTTGTTTCAGATACCAGGAACCCTGTTGATGCAGCATTTGCAGCCTAGGGGAGCAAGACAAAGCCAAACAGGCTATCCCGACTATTAAATCTTAAAACATATAGCCCCATCTGGCCGCCAAAACTGATTTACCAAAACTTGTCTTAGATACCAGGAACCCTGTTATTCCAGCATTTGCATCCTAGGGGAGCAAGTCAAAGCCAAGCAGGCTCACCCGACTATTTAATCTTAAAGCATACAGCCTTACCTAGCTGTCAAAACTGTTTTACCAAAATTTGTCTTAGATTCCAGGAGCACCTGCCAATCTGGCATGTGCAGCCTAGTGGAGCAAGTCAAAGCCAAACAGGCTCATCCGACTATTAAGTCTTAAAACATTCAGCATCACCTGGAACTCAAAATTGCCATACCAAAACTTTTTTCAGATACCAGGAACAATGTTAATCCAGCATTTGCATCCTAGGGGCGCAAGTCAAGGCCAAATAGGCTCAACCGACTATTTAATCTTAAAACATACAGTCTTGCCCAGCTGCCAGAACTGTTTTTCCAAACCTTGTCTGAGATTCCAGGAGCCCCGCCAATCTGGCATGTGGAGCCTAGGGGAGCAAGTCAAAACCAAACAGGCTCACCCGAGAATTTAATCTTAAAACGTACAGCCCCATCTGGCTTCCAAATCTGCTTTACCAAAACTTGCCTTAGAAACCAGGAGCCCTGTTAATCTAGCATTTGCAGCCTAGGGGAGCAAGTCAAAGCAAAATGGTCTCACCCGACTATTAAGTCTGAACACATTCAGCCTCACCTGGAACTCAGAATTGCCTTACCAAAACTTGTTTCAGATACCAGGAACCCTGTTAATCCAGCATTTTCATCTTAGGGGCGCAAGTCAAAGCCCAACAAGCGTCCCCGGCTATTTAAACTTAAAGCATACAGCCTTACCTAGCTGTCAAAACTGTTTTACCAAAACTTGTCTTAGATTCCAGGAGCCCCGCCAATCTGGCATGTGGAGCCTAGGGGAGCAAGTCAAAGCCAAACAGGCTCACCCGACAGTTTAATCTTAAAACATACAGACTTACGTAGCTGCCAAAACTGCTTTACCAAAACTAGCCTTAGAAACCAGGAGCCCTGTTAAGCTAGCATTTGCAGCCTATGTTAGCAAGTCAAAGCAAAATAGTCTCGCCCAACTACTAAGACTTAACACATTCAGCCTCGCCTGGTACTCAAAATTGCCTTACCAAAACTTGTTTCAGATACCAGGAACCCTGTTAATCCAGCATTTGTATCCTAGGGGCGCAACTCAAAGCCAAACAGGCTCAACCGACTATTTAATCTTAAAACATACAGTCTTGCCCAGCTGTCAAAACTGTTTTACCAAACCTTGTCTTAGATTCCAGGAGCCAAGCCAATCTGGCATGTGGAGCCTACGGGAGCAAGTCAAAGCCAAACAGGCTCACCCGACAATTTAATCTTAAAACATACAGACTTACGTAGTCGCCAAAGCTGCTTTACCAAAACTTGTCTCAGATACCAGGAACCCTGTTAATGCAGCATTTGCATCCTAGGGGCGCAAGTCAAAGCCAAACAGGCTCTCCCGACTATTAAATCTTAAAACATATAGCCCCATCTGGCCGCCAAAAATGATTTACCAAAACTTGTCATAGATGCCAGGAACCCTGTTAAACCAGCATTTGCATCCTAGGGGCGCAACTCAAAGCCAAACAGGCTCAACCGACTATTTAATCTTAAAACATACAGTCTTGCCCTGCTGTCAAAACTGTTTTACCAAACCTTGTCTTAGATTCCAGGAGCCAAGCCAATCTGGCATGTGGAGCCTAAGGGAGCAAGTCAAAGCCAAACAGGCTCACCCGACAATTTAATCTTAAAACATACAGACTTACGTAGTTGCCAAAGCTGCTTTACCAAAACTTGTCTCAGATACCAGGAACCCTGTCAATGCAGCATTTGCATCCTAGGGGCGCAAGTCAAAGCCAAACAGGCTCTCCCGACTATTAAATCTTAAAACATATAGCACCATCTGGCCGCCAAAAATGATTTACCAAAACTTGTCTTAGATACCAGGAACCCTGTTATTCCAGCATTTGCATCCTAGGGGCGCAAGTCAAAGCCCAACAAGCGTCCCCGGCTATTTAAACTCAAAGCATACAGCCTTACCTAGCTGTCAAAACTGTTTTACCAAAACTTGTCTTAGATTCCAGGAGCCCCACCAATCTGGCAGGTGGAGCCTAGGGGAGCAAGTCAAAGCCAAACACGCTCCCCCGACAGTTTAATCCTAAAACATACAGACTTACGTAGCTGCCAAAACTGCTTTACCAAAACTTGCCTTAGAAACCAGGAGCCCTGTTAATCTAGCATTTGCAGCCTAGGGGAGCAAGTCAAAGCAAAATAGTCTCAACGCAACTACTAAGACTTAACACATTCAGCCTCGCCTGGTACTCAAAATTGCCTTACCAAAACTTGTTTCAGATACCAGGAACCCTGTTAATCCAGCATTTGTATCCTAGGGGCGCAACTCAAAGCCAAACAGGCTCAACCGACTATTTAATCTTAAAACATACAGTCTTGCCCAGCTGTCAAAACTGTTTTACCAAACCTTGTCTTAGATTCCAGGAGCCAAGCCAATCTGGCATGTGGAGCCTACGGGAGCAAGTCAAAGCCAAACAGGCTCACCCGACAATTTAATCTTAAAACATACAGACTTACGTAGTCGCCAAAGCTGCTTTACTAAAACTTGTCTCAGATACCAGGAACCCTGTTAATGCAGCATTTGCATCCTAGGGGCGCAAGTCAAAGCCAAACAGGCTCTCCCGACTATTAAATCTTAAAACATATAGCCCCATCTGGCCGCCAAAAATGATTTACCAAAACTTGTCATAGATGCCAGGAACCCTGTTAAACCAGCATTTGCATCCTAGGGGCGCAACTCAAAGCCAAACAGGCTCAACCGACTATTTAATCTTAAAACATACAGTCTTGCCCTGCTGTCAAAACTGTTTTACCAAACCTTGTCTTAGATTCCAGGAGCCAAGCCAATCTGGCATGTGGAGCCTAAGGGAGCAAGTCAAAGCCAAACAGGCTCACCCGACAATTTAATCTTAAAACATACAGACTTACGTAGTTGCCAAAGCTGCTTTACCAAAACTTGTCTCAGATACCAGGAACCCTGTCAATGCAGCATTTGCATCCTAGGGGCGCAAGTCAAAGCCAAACAGGCTCTCCCGACTATTAAATCTTAAAACATATAGCACCATCTGGCCGCCAAAAATGATTTACCAAAACTTGTCTTAGATACCAGGAGCCCTGTTATTCCAGCATTTGCATCCTAGGGGCGCAAGTCAAAGCCCAACAAGCGTCCCCGGCTATTTAAACTCAAAGCATACAGCCTTACCTAGCTGTCAAAACTGTTTTACCAAAACTTGTCTTAGATTCCAGGAGCCCCACCAATCTGGCAGGTGGAGCCTAGGGGAGCAAGCCAAAGCCAAACACGCTCCCCCGACAGTTTAATCCTAAAACATACAGACTTACGTAGCTGCCAAAACTGCTTTACCAAAACTTGCCTTAGAAACCAGGAGCCCTGTTAAGCTAGCATTTGCAGCCTAGGGGAGCAAGTCAAAGCAAAATAGTCTCGCCCAACTATTAAGTCTTAACACATTCAGCCTCACCTGGTACTCAAAATTGCCTTACCAAAACTTGTTTCAGATACCAGGAACCCTGTTAATCCAGCATTTGCATCCTAGGGGCGCAACTCAAAGCCAAACAGGCTCAAACGACTATTTAATCTTAAAACATACAGCCTTGCCCAGCTGTCAAAACTGTTTTACCAAACCTTGTCTTAGATTCCAGGATCCAAGCCACTCTGGCATGTGGAGCCTAAGGGAGCAAGGCAAAGCCAAGCAGGCTCACCCGACAATTTAATCTTAAAACATACAGACTTACATAGTTGCCAAAGCTGCTTTACCAAAACTTGTCTCAGATACCAGGAACCCTGTTAATGCAGCATTTGTATCCTAGGGGCGCAAGTCAAAGCCAAACAGGCTCTCCCGACTACTAAATCTTAAAACATATAGCCCCATCTGGCCGCCAAAAATGATTTACCAAAACTTGTCTTAGATACCATGAACCCTGTTATTCCAGCATTTGCATTCTAGGGGCGCAAGTCAAAGCCAAACAGGCTCAACCGACTATTTAATCTAAAAACATACAGTCTTACCTAGCTGTCAAAACTGTTTTACCAAAACTTGTCTTAGATTCCAGGAGCCCCGCCAATCTGGCATGTGGAGCCTAGGGGAGCAAGTCAAAGCCAAACAGGCTCCCCCGACAGTTTAATCTTAAAACATACAGACTTACGTAGCTGCCAAAACTGCTTTACCAAAACTTGCCTTAGAAACCAGGAGCCCTGTTAAGCTAATATTTGCAGCCTATGGGAGCAAGTCAAAGCAAAATAGTCTCGCCCAACTATTAAGTCTTAACACATTCAGCCTCACCTGGTACTCAAAATTGCCTTACCAAAACTTGTTTCAGATACCAGGAACCCTGTTAATCCAGCATTTGCATCCTAGGGGCGCAACTCAAAGCCAAACAGGCTCAAACGACTATTTAATCTTAAAACATACAGCCTTGCCCAGCTGTCAAAACTATTTTACCAAACCTTGTCTTAGATTCCAGGATCCAAGCCAATCTGGCATGTGGAGCCTAAGGGAGCAAGGCAAAGCCAAGCAGGCTCACCCGACAATTTAATCTTAAAACATACAGACTTACGTAGTTGCCAGGAACCCTGTTAATGCAGCATTTGTATCCTAGGGGCGCAAGTCAAAGCCAAACAGGCTCTCCCGACTACTAAATCTTAAAACATATAGCCCCATCTGGCCGCCAAAAATGATTTACCAAAACTTGTCTTAGATACCATGAACCCTGTTATTCCAGCATTTGCATTCTAGGGGCGCAAGTCAAAGCCAAACACGCTCACCCGACTATTTAATCTTAAAGCATACAGCCTTACCTAGCTGTCAAAACTGTTTTACCAAAACTTGTCTTAGATTCCAGGAGCCCCGCCAATCTGGCATGTGGAGCCTAGGGGAGCAAGTCAAAGCCAAACAGGCTCACCCGACAATTTAATCTTAAAACATACAGACTTACGTAGCTGCCAAAACTGCTTTACCAAAACTTGCCTTAGAAACCAGGAGCCCTGTTAATCTAGCATTTGCAGCCTAGGGGAGCAAGTCAAAGCAAAATAGTCTCACCCGACTATTAAGTCTTAACACACTCAGCCTCACCTGGAACTCCAAATTGCCATACCAAAACTTGTTTCAGATACCAGGAACCCTGTTAATCCAGCATTTGCATCCTAGGGGCGCAACTCAAAGCCAAACAGGCTCAACCGACTATTTAATCTTAAAACATACAGTCTTGCCCAGCTGTCAAAACTGTTTTACCAAGCCTTGTCTTAGATTCCAGGAGCCAAGCCAATCTGGCATGTGGAGCCTAAGGGAGCAAGTCAAAGCCAAACAGGCTCACCCGACAATTTAATCTTAAAACATACAGACTTACGTAGTTGCCAAAGCTGTTTTCCAAAACTTGCCTTAGAAACCAGGAGCCCTGTTAATCTAGCATTTGCAGCCTAGGGGAGCAAGTCAAAGCAAAATAGTCTCACCCGACTATTAAGTCTTAACACGTTCAGCCTCACCTGGAACTCAAAATTGCCTTACCAAAACTTGCTTCAGATACCAGGAACCCTGTTGATGCAGCATTTGCAGCCTAGGGGAGCAAGACAAAGCCAAACAGGCTATCCCGACTATTAAATCTTAAAACATATAGCCCCATCTGGCCGCCAAAAATGATTTACCAAAACTTGTCTCAGATACCAGGAACCCTGTTATTCCAGCATTTGCATCCTAGGGGCGCAAGTCAAAGCCAAGCACGCTCACCCGACTATTTAATCTTAAAGCATACAGCCTTACCTAGCTGTCAAAACTGTTTTACCAAAATTTGTCTTAGATTCCAGGAGCACCGCCAATCTGGCATGTGCAGCCTAGTGGAGCAAGTCAAAGCCAAACAGGCTCATCCGACTATTAAGTCTAAACACATTCAGCATCACCTGAACTCAAAATTGCCATACCAAAACTTTTTTCAGATTCCAGGAACAATGTTAATCCAGCATTTGCATCCTAGGGGCGCAAGTCAAGGCCAAATAGGCTCAACCGACTATTTAATCTTAAAACATACAGTCTTGCCCAGCTGCCAGAACTGTTTTTCCAAACCTTGTCTGAGATTCCAGGAGCCCCGCCAATCTGGCATGTGGAGCCTAGGGGAGCAAGTCAAAACCAAACAGGCTCACCCGAGAATTTAATCTTAAAACGTACAGCCCCATCTGGCTTCCAAATCTGCTTTACCAAAACTTGCCTTAGAAACCAGGAGCCCTGTTAATCTAGCATTTGCAGCCTAGGGGAGCAAGTCAAAGCAAAATAGTCTCACCCGACTATTAAGTCTGAACACATTCAGCCTCACCTGGAACTCAGAATTGCCTTACCAAAACTTGTTTCAGATACCAGGAACCCTGTTAATCCAGCATTTTCATCTTAGGGGCGCAAGTCAAAGCCCAACAAGCGTCCCCGGCTATTTAAACTTAAAGCATACAGCCTTACCTAGCTGTCAAAACTGTTTTACCAAAACTTGTCTTAGATTCCAGGAGCCCCGCCAATCTGGCATGTGGAGCCTAGGGGAGCAAGTCAAAGCCAAACAGGCTCACCCGACAGTTTAATCTTAAAACATACAGACTTACGTAGCTGCCAAAACTGCTTTACCAAAACTAGCCTTAGAAACCAGGAGCCCTGTTAAGCTAGCATTTGCAGCCTATGTTAGCAAGTCAAAGCAAAATAGTCTCGCCCAACTACTAAGACTTAACACATTCAGCCTCGCCTGGTACTCAAAATTGCCTTACCAAAACTTGTTTCAGATACCAGGAACCCTGTTAATCCAGCATTTGTATCCTAGGGGCGCAACTCAAAGCCAAACAGGCTCAACCGACTATTTAATCTTAAAACATACAGTCTTGCCCAGCTGTCAAAACTGTTTTACCAAACCTTGTCTTAGATTCCAGGAGCCCCGCCAATCTGGCATGTGGAGCCTACGGGAGCAAGTCAAAGCCAAACAGGCTCACCCGACAATTTAATCTTAAAACATACAGACTTACGTAGTCGCCAAAGCTGCTTTACCAAAACTTGTCTCAGATACCAGGAACCCTGTTAATGCAGCATTTGCATCCTAGGGGCGCAAGTCAAAGCCAAACAGGCTCTCCCGACTATTAAATCTTAAAACATATAGCCCCATCTGGCCGCCAAAAATGATTTACCAAAACTTGTCATAGATGCCAGGAACCCTGTTAAACCAGCATTTGCATCCTAGGGGCGCAACTCAAAGCCAAACAGGCTCAACCGACTATTTAATCTTAAAACATACAGTCTTGCCCTGCTGTCAAAACTGTTTTACCAAACCTTGTCTTAGATTCCAGGAGCCAAGCCAATCTGGCATGTGGAGCCTAAGGGAGCAAGTCAAATCCAAACAGGCTCACCCAACAATTTAATCTTAAAACATACAGACTTACGTAGTTGCCAAAGCTGCTTTACCAAAACTTGTCTCAGATACCAGGAACCCTGTTAATGCAGCATTTGCATCCTAGGGGCGCAAGTCAAAGCCAAACAGGCTCTCCCGACTATTAAATCTTAAAACATATAGCCCCATCTGGCCGCCAAAAATGATTTACCAAAACTTGTCTTAGATACCAGGAACCCTGTTATTCCAGCATTAGCATCCTAGGGGCGCAAGTCAAAGCCAAGCATGCTCACCCGACTATTTAATCTTAAAGCATACAGCCTTACCTAGCTGTCAAAACTGTTTTAACAAAATTTTTCTTAGATTCCAGGAGCACCGCCAATCTGGCATGTGCAGCCTAGTGGAGCAAGTCAAAGCCAAACAGGCTCATCCGACTATTAAGTCTTAAAACATTCAGCCTCACCTGGAACTCAAAATTGCCATACCAAAACTTGTTCCAGATACCAGGAACAATGTTAATCCAGCATTTGCATCCTAGGGGCGCAAGTCAAGGCCAAATAGGCTCAACCGACTATTTAATCTTAAAACATACAGTCTTGCCCAGCAGCCAAAACTGTTTTTCCAAACCTTGTCTTAGATTCCAGGAGCCCCGCCAATCTGGCATGTGGAGCCTAGGGGAACAAGTCAAAACCAAACAGGCTCACCCGAGAATTTAATCTTAAAACATACAGCCCCATCTGGCTGCCAAAACTGCTTTACCAAAACTTGCCTTAGAAACCAGGAGCCCTGTTAATCTAGCATTTGCAGCCAAGGGGAGCAAGTCAAAGCAAAATAGTCTCACCCGACTATTAAGTCTGAACACATTCAGCCTCACCTGGAACTCAGAATTGCCTTACCAAAACTTGTCTCAGATTCCAGGAACCCTGGTTATCCAGCATTTGCATCCTAGGGGCGCAAGTCAAAGCCAAACAGGCCCTCCCGACAATTTAATCTTAAAACATACAGACTTACGTAGCTGCCAAAACTGCTTTACCAAAACTTACCTTAGAAGCCAGGAGCCCTGTTAATCTAGCATTTGCAGCCCAGGGGAGCAAGTCAAAGCAAAATAGTCTCACCCGACTATTAAGTCTTAACACATTCAGCCTCACCTGGAACTCAAAATTGCCTTACCAAAACTTGTTTCAGATACCAGGAACCCTGTTAATCCAGCATTTGCATCCTAGGGGCGCAACTCAAAGCCAAACAGGCTCAACCGACTATTTAATCTAAAACCATACAGTCTTGCCCAGCTGTCAAAACTGTTTTACCAAACCTTGTCTTAAATTGCAGGAGCCAAGCCAATCTGGCATGTGGAGCCTAAGGGAGCAAGTCAAAGCCAAACAGGCTCACCCGACAATTTAATCTTAAAACATACAGACTTACGTAGTTGCCAAAGCTGCTTTACCAAAACTTGTCTCAGATACCAGGAACCCTGTTAATGCAGCATTTGCATCCTAGGGGCGCAAGTCAAATCCAAACAGGCTCTCCCGACTATTAAGTCTTAAAACATATAGCACCATCTGGCCGCCAAAAATGATTTACCAAAACTTGTCTTAGATACCAGGAACCCTGTTATTCCAGCATTTGCATCCTAGGGGCGCAAGTCAAAGCCCAACAAGCGTCCCCGGCTATTTAAACTCAAAGCATACAGCCTTACCTAGCTGTCAAAACTGTTTTACCAAAACTTGTCTTAGATTCCAGGAGCCCCGCCAATCTGGCATGTGGAGCCTAGGGGAGCAAGTCAAAGCCAAACAGGCTCACCCGACAATTTAATCTTAAAACATACAGACTTACTTAGCTGCCAAAACTGCTTTACGAAAACTTGCCTTAGAAACCAGGAGCCCTGTTAATCTAGCATTTGCAGCCTAGGGGAGCAAGTCAAAGCAAAATAGTCTCTCCCGACTATTAAGTCTTAACACATTCAGCCTCTCCTGGTACTCAAAATTGCCTTACCAAAACTTGTTTCAGATACCAGGAACCCTGTTAATCTAGCACTTGCATCCTAGGGGCGCATCTCAAAGCCAAACAGGCTCATCCGACTATTTAATCTTAAAACATACAGTCATGCCCTAAGGGAACAAGTCAAAGCAAAATAGCCTCACCCGACTATTAAATCTTAACACATTCAGCCTCACCTGGAACTCAAAATTGCCTTACCAAAACTTGTTTTAGATACCAGGAACCCTGTTAATCCAGCATTTGCATCCTAGGGGCGCAACTCAAAGCCAAACAGGCTCAACCGACTATTTAATCTTAAAACATACAGTCTTGCCCAGCTGTCAAAACTGTTTTACCAAACCTTGTCTTAGATTCCAGGAGCCAAGCCAATCTGGCATGTGGAGCCTAGGGGAGCAAGTCAAAGCCAATCAGGCTCACCCATCAATTTAATCTTAAAACATACAGACTTACGTAGTTGCCAAAGCTGCTTTACCAAAACTTGTCTCAGATACCAGGAACCCTGTTAATGCAGCATTTGTATCCTAGGGGCGCAAGTCAAGGCCAAACAGGCTCGCCCGACTATTAAATCTTAAAACATATAGCCCCATCTGGCCGCCAAAATTGATTTACCAAAACTTGTCTTAGATACCAGGAACCCTGTTATTCCAGCATTTGCATCCTAGGGGCGCAAGTCAAAGCCAAACACGCTCACCCGACTATTTAATCCTTACAGCATACAGCCTTACCTGGCTGTCAAAACTGATTTACCAAAACTTGTCTTAGATTCCAGGAGCCCCGCCAATCTGGCATGTGGAGCCTAGGGGAGCAAGTCAAAGCCAAACAGGCTCACCCGACAATTTAATCTTAAAACATACAGACTTACTTAGCTGCCAAAACTGCTTTACGAAAACTTGCCTTAGAAACCAGGAGCCCTGTTAATCTAGCATTTGCAGCCTAGAGGAGCAAGTCAAAGCAAAATAGTCTCTCCCGACTATTAAGTCTTAACACAATTAGCCTCACCTGGAACTCAAAATTGCCTTACCAAAACTTGTTTCAGATACCAGGAACCCTGTTAATCCAGCATTTGCATCCTAGGGGCGCAACTCAAAGCCAAACAGGCTCAACCGACTATTTAATCTTAAAACATACAGCCTTGCCCAGCTGTCAAAACTGTTTTACCAAACCTTGTCTTAGATTCCAGGAGCCAAGCCAATCTGGCATGTGGATCCTAAGGGAGCAAGTCAAAGCTAAACAGGCTCACCCGACAATTTAATCTTAAAACATACAGACTTACGTAGTTGCCAAAGCTGCTTTACCAAAACTTGTCTCAGATACCAGGAACCCTGTTAATGCAGCATTTGCATCCTAGGGGCGCAAGTCAAAGCCAAACAGGCTCTCCCGACTACTAAATCTTAACACATATAGCCCCATCTGGCCGCCAAAAATGATTTATTAAAACTTGTCTTAGATACCATGAACCCTGTTATTCCAGCATTTGCATCTAGGGGCGCAAGTCAAAGCCAAACACGCTCACCTGACTATTTAATCTTAAAGCATACAGCCTTACCTAGCTGTCAAAACTGTTTTACCAAAACTTGTCTTAGATTCCAGGAGCCCCGCCAATCTGGCATGTGGAGCCTAGGGGAGCAAGTCAAAGCCAAACAGGCTCACCCGACAATTTAATCTTAAAACATACAGACTTACGTAGCTGCCAAAACTGCTTTACCAAAACTTGTCTCAGATACCAGGAACCCTGTTAATCTAGCATTTGCAGCCTAGGGGAGCAAGTCAAAGCAAAAAAGTCTCACCCGACTATTAAGTGTTAACACAATTAGCCTCACCTGGAACTCAAAATTGCCTTACCAAAACTTGTTTCAGATACCAGGAACCCTGTTAATCCAGCATTTGCATCCTAGGGGCGCAACTCAAAGCCAAACAGGCTCAACCGACTATTTAATCTTAAAACATACAGCCTTGCCCAGCTGTCAAAACTGTTTTACCAAACCTTGTCTTAGATTGCAGGAGCCAAGCCAATCTGGCATGTGGAGCCTAAGGGAGCAAGTCAAAGCCAAACAGGCTCACCCGACAATTTAATCTTAAAACATACAGACTTACGTAGTTGCCAAAGCTGCTTTACCAAAACTTGTCTCAGATACCAGGAACCCTGTTAATGCAGCATTTGCATACTAGGGGCGCAAGTCAAAGCCAAACAGGCTCTCCCGACTACTAAATCTTAAAACATATAGCCCCATCTGGCCGCCAAAAATGATTTACCAAAACTTGTCTTAGATACCATGAACCCTGTTATTCCAGCATTTGCATTCTAGGGGCGCAAGTCAAAGCCAAACACGCTAACCCGACTATTTAATCTTAAAGCATACAGCCTTACCTAGCTGTCAAAACTGTTTTACCAAAACTTGTCTTAGATTCCAGGAGCACCGCCAATCTGGCATGTGGAGCCTAGGGGAGCAAGTCAAAGCCAAACAGGCTCATCCGACTATTAAGTCTTAAAACATTCAGCCTCACCTGGAACTCAAAATTGCCATACCAAAACTTGTTTCCGATTCCAGGAACAATGTTAATCCAGCATTTGCATCCTAGGGACGCAAGTCAAGGCCAAATAGGCTCAACCGACTATTTAATCTTAAAACATACATTCTTGCCCAGCTGCCAGAACTGTTTTTCCAAACCTTGTCTTAGATTCCAGGAGCCCCGCCAATCTGGCATGTGGAGCCTAGGGGAGCAAGTCAAAACTAAACAGGCTCACCCGAGAATTTAATCTTAAAACATATAGCCTTACCTAGCTGTCAAAACTGTTTTACCAAAATTTGTCTTAGATTCCAGGAGCACCGCCAATCTGGCATGTGCAGCCTAGTGGAACAAGTCAAAGCAAAATAGCCTCACCCGACTATTAAATCTTAACACATTCAGCCTCACCTGGAACTCAAAATTGCCTTACCAAAACTTGTTTCAGATACCAGGAACCCTGTTAATCCAGCATTTGCATCCTAGGGGCGCAACTCAAAGCCAAACAGGCTCAACCGACTATTTAATCTTAAAACATACAGTCTTGCCCAGCTGTCAAAACTGTTTTACCAACCTTGTCTTAGATTCCAGGAGCCAAGCTAATCTGGCATGTGGAGCCTAGGGGAGCAAGTCAAAGCCAATCAGGCTCACCCATCAATTTAATCTTAAAACATACAGACTTACGTAGTTGCCAAAGCTGCTTTACCAAAACTTGTCTCAGATACCAGGAACCCTGTTAATGCAGCATTTGCATCCTAGGGGCGCAAGTCAAAGCCAAACAGGCTCAACCGACTATTTAATCTAAAAAAACTACAGTCTTGCCCAGCTGTCAAAACTGTTTTACCAAACCTTGTCTTAGATTGCAGGAACCAAGCTAATCTGGCATGTGGAGCCTAAGGGAGCAAGTCAAAGCCAAACAGGCTCACCCGACAATTTAATCTTAAAACATACAGACTTACGTAGTTGCCAAAACTGTTTTACCAACCTTGTCTTAGATTCCAGGAGCCAAGCCAATCTGGCATGTGGAGCCTAGGGGGGCAAGTCAAAGCCAATCAGGCTCACCCATCAATTTAATCTTAAAACATACAGACTTACGTAGCTGCCAAAGCTGCTTTACCAAAACTTGTCTCAGATACCAGGAACCCTGTTAATGCAGCATTCGCATCCTAGGGGCGCAAGTCAAAGCCAAACAGGCTCAACCGACTATTTAATCTAAAAAAAATACAGTCTTGCCCAGCTGTCAAAACTGTTTTACCAAACCTTGTCTTAGATTGCAGGAACCAAGCCAATCTGGCATGTGGATCCTAAGGGAGCAAGTCAAAGCCAAACAGGCTCACCCGACAATTTAATCTTAAAACATACAGACTTACGTAGTTGCCAAAACTGTTTTACCAACCTTGTCTTAGATTCCAGGAGCACCGCCAATCTGGCATGTGGAGCCTAGGGGAGCAAGTCAAAGCCAGTCAGGCTCACCCATCAATTTAATCTTAAAACATACAGACTTACGTAGCTGCCAAAACTGCTTTACCAAAACTTGCCTTAGAAACCAGGAGCCCTGTTAACCTAGCATTTGCAGCCTAGGGGAGCAAGTCAAAGCAAAATAGTCTCACCCGACTATTAAGTCTGAACACATTCAGCCTCACCTGGAACTCAAAATTGCCTTACCAAAACTTGTTTCAGATACCAGGAGCCCTGTTAATCCAGCATTTGCATCCTAGGGGCGCAACTCAAAGCCAAACAGGCTCAACCGACTATTTAATCTAAAAAAAATACAGTCTTGCCCAGCTGTCAAAACTGTTTTACCAAACCTTGTCTTAGATTGCAGGAACCAAGCTAATCTGGCATGTGGAGCCTAAGGGAGCAAGTCAAAGCCAAACAGGCTCACCCGACAATTTAATCTTAAAACATACAGACTTACGTAGTTGCCAAAGCTGCTTTACCAAAACTTGTCTCAGATACCAGGAACCCTGTTAATGCAGCATTTGCATCCTAGGGGCGCAAGTCAAAGCCAAACAGGCTCTCCCGACTATTAAATCTTAAAACATATAGCACCATCTGGCCGCCAAAAATGATTTACCAAAACTTGTCTTAGATACCAGGAACCCTGTTATTCCAGCATTTGCATCCTAGGGGCGCAAGTCAAAGCCCAACAAGCGTCCCCGGCTATTTAAACTCAAAGCATACAGCCTTACCTAGCTGTCAAAACTGTTTTACCAAAACTTGTCTTAGATTCCAGGAGCCCCGCCAATCTGGCATGTGGAGCCTAGGGGAGCAAGTCAAAGCCAAACAGGCTCACCCGACAGTTTAATCTTAAAACATACAGACATACGTAGCTGCCAAAACTGCTTTACCAAAACTTGCCTTAGAAACCAGGAGCCCTGTTAATCTAGCATTTGCAGCCTAGGGGAGCAAGTCAAAGCAAAATAGTCTCGCCCAACTATTAAGTCTTAACACATTCAGCCTCACCTGGTACTCAAAATTGCCTTACCAAAACTTGTTTCAGATACCAGGAACCCTGTTAATCCAGCATTTGCATCCTAGGGGCGCAACTCAAAGCCAAACAGGCTCAACCGACTATTTAATCTTAAAACATACAGTCTTGCCCTAAGGGAACAAGTCAAAGCAAAACAGGCTCACCCGACAATTTAATCTTAAAACATACAGACTTACGTAGTTGCCAAAGCTGCTTTACCAAAACTTGTCTCAGATACCAGGAACCCTGTTAATGCAGCATTTGTATCCTAGGGGCGCAAGTCAAAGCCAAACAGGCTCGCCCGACTATTAAATCTTAAAACATATAGCCCCATCTGGCCGCCAAAATTGATTTACCAAAACTTGTCTTAGATACCAGGAACCCTGTTATTCCAGCATTTGCATCCTAGGGGCGCAAGTCAAAGCCAAACACGCTCACCCGACTATTTAATCTTAAAGCATACAGCCTTACCTAGCTGTCAAAACTGATTTACCAAAACTTGTCTTAGATTCCAGGAGCCCCGCCAATCTGGCATGTGGAGCCTAGGGGAGCAAGTCAAAGCCAAACAGGCTCACCCGACAATTTAATCTTAAAACATACAGCCCCATCTGGCTGCCAAAACTGCTTTACCAAAACTTGCCTTAGAAACCAGAAGCCCTGTTAATCTAGCATTTGCAGCCTATGGGAGCAAGTCAAAGCAAAATAGTCTCACCCGACTATTAAGTCTTAACACATTCAGCCTCACCTGAAACTCAAAATTGCCTTACCAAAACTTGTTTCAGATACCAGGAACCCTGTTAATCCAGCATTTGCATCCTAGGGGCGCAACTCAAAGCCAAACAGGCTCAACCGACTATTTAATCTTAAAACATACAGTCTTGCCCTAAGGGAACAAGTCAAAGCCAAACACGCTCACCCGACAATTTAATCTTAAAACATACAGACTTACGTAGTTGCCAAAGCTGCTTTACCAAAACTTGTCTCAGATACCAGGAACCCTGTTAATGCAGCATTTGTATCCTAGGGGCGCAAGTCAAAACCAAACAGGCTCGCCCGATTATTAAATCTTAAAACATATAGCCCCATCTGGCCGCCAAAATTGATTTACCAAAAATTGTCTTAGATACCAGGAACCCTGTTATTCCAGCATTTGCATCCTAGGGGCGCAAGTCAAAGCCAAACACGCTCACCCGACTATTTAATCTTAAAGCATACAGCCTTACCTAGCTGTCAAAACTGATTTACCAAAACTTGTCTTAGATTCCAGGAGCCCCGCCAATCTGGCATGTGGAGCCTAGGGGAGCAAGTCAAAGCCAAACAGGCTCACCCGACAATTTAATCTTAAAACATACAGACTTACGTAGCTGCCAAAACTGCTTTACGAAAACTTGCCTTAGAAACCAGGAGCCCTGTTAATCTAGCATTTGCAGCCTAGGGGAGCAAGTCAAAGCAAAATAGTCTCACCCGACTATTAAGTCTTAACACAATTAGCCTCACCTGGAACTCAAAATTGCCTTACCAAAACTTGTTTCAGATACCAGGAACCCTGTTAATCCAGCATTTGCATCCTAGGGGCGCAACTCAAAGCCAAACAGGCTCAACCAACTATTTAATCTTAAAACATACAGCCTTGCCCACCTGTCAAAATTGTTTTACCAAACCTTGTCTTAGATTCCAGGAGCCAAGCCAATCTGGCATGTGGATCCTAAGGGAGCAAGTCAAAGCCAAACAGGCTCACCCGACAATTTAATCTTAAAACATACAGACTTACGTAGTTGCCAAAGCTGCTTTACCAAAACTTGTCTCAGATACCAGGAACCCTGTTAATGCAGCATTTGCATCCTAGGGGCGCAAGTCAAAGCCAAACAGGCTCTCCCGACTACTAAATCTTAAAACATATAGCCCCATCTGGCCGCCAAAAATGATTTACCAAAACTTGTCTTAGATACCATTCCAGCATTTGCATTCTAGGGGCGCAAGTCAAAGCCAAACACGCTCACCCGACTATTTAATCTTAAAGCATACAGCCTTACCTAGCTGTCAAAACTGTTTTACCAAAACTTGTCTTAGATTCCAGGAGCCCCGCCTATCTGGCATGTGGAGCCTAGGGGAGCAAGTCAAAGCCAAACAGGCTCACCCGACAATTTAATCTTAAAACATACAGACTTACGTAGCTGCCAAAACTGCTTTACCAAAACTTGCCTTAGAAACCAGGAGCCCTGTTAATCTAGCATTTGCAGCCTAGGGGAGCAAGTCAAAGCAAAATAGTCTCACACGACTATTAAGTCTGAACACATTCAGCCTCACCTGAAACTCCAAATTTCCTTACCAAAACTTGTTTCAGATACCAGGAACCCTGTTAATCCAACAGTCTCCACCGACTATTTAATTTTAAAACATACAGTCTTGCCCAGCTGTCAAAACTGTTTTACCAAGCCTTGTCTTAGATTCCAGGAGCCAAGCCAATCTGGCATGTGGAGCCTAAGGGAGCAAGTCAAAGCCAAACAGGCTCACCCGACAATTTAATCTTAAAACATACAGACTTACGTAGTTGCCAAAGCTGTTTTCCAAAACTTGCCTTAGAAACCAGGAGCCCTGTTAATCTAGCATTTGCAGCCTAGGGGAGCAAGACAAAGCCAAACAGGCTCTCCCGACTATTAAATCTTAAAACATATAGCCTTACCTAGCTGTCAAAACTGTTTTACCAAAACTTGTCTTAGATTCCAGGAGCCCCGCCAATCTGGCATGTGGAGCCTAGGGGAGCAAGTCAAAGCCAAGCAGGCTCACCCGACAGTTTAATCTTAAAACATACAGACTTACGTAGCTGCCAAAGCTGCTTTACCAAAACTTGTCTCAGATACCAGGAACCCTGTTAATGCAGCATTTGCATCCTAGGGGCGCAAGTCAAAGCCAAACAGGCTCTCCCGACTATTCAATCTTAAAACATATAGCCCCATCTGGCCGCCAAAAATGATTTACCAAAACTTGTCTTAGATGCCAGGAACCCTGTTAATCCAGCATTTGCATCCTAGGGGCGCAACTCAAAGCCAAACAGGCTCAACCGACTATTTAATCTTAAAACATACAGACTTACGTAGCTGCCAAAACTGCTTTACCAAAACTTGCCTTAGAAACCAGGAGCCCTGTTAAGCTAGCATTTGCAGCCTATGGGAGCAAGTCAAAGCAAAATAGTCTCGCCCAACTATTAAGTCTTAACACATTCAGCCTCACCTGATACTCAAAATTGCCTTACCAAAACTTGTTTCAGATACCAGGAACCCTGTTAATCCAGCATTTGCATCCTAGGGGCGCAACTCAAAGCCAAACAGGCTCAACCGACTATTTAATCTTAAAACATACAGTCTTGCCCTGCTGTCAAAACTGTTTTACCAAACCTTGTCTTAGATTCCAGGAGCCAAGCCAATCTGGCATGTGGAGCCTAAGGGAGCAAGTCAAAGCCAAACAGGCAAACCCGACAATTTAATCTTAAAACATACAGACTTACGTAGCTGCCAAAGCTGCTTTACCAAAACTTGTCTCAGATACCAGGAACCCTGTTAATGCAGCATTTGCATCCTAGGGGCGCAAGTCAAAGCCAAACAGGCTCTCCCGACTATTAAATCTTAAAACATATAGCCCCATCTGGCCGCCAAAAATGATTTACCAAAACTTGTCTTAGATGCCAGGAACCCTGTTAATCCAGCATTTGCATCCTAGGGGCGCAACTCAAAGCCAAACAGGCTCAACCGACTATTTAATCTTAAAACATACAGTCTTGCCCTGCTGTCAAAACTGTTTTACCAAACCTTGTCTTAGATTCCAGGAGCCAAGCCCATCTGGCATGTGGAGCCTAAGGGAGCAAATCAAAGCCAAACAGGCTCACCCGACAATTTAATCTTAAAACATACAGACTTACGTAGTTGCCAAAGCTGCTTTACCAAAACTTGTCTCAGATACCAGGAACCCTGTTAATGCAGCATTTGCATCCTAGGGGCGCAAGTCAAAGCCAAACAGGCTCTCCCGACTATTAAATCTTAAAACATATAGCACCATCTGGCCGCCAAAATTGCCTTACCAAAACTTGTCTTAGATACCAGGAACCCTGTTATTCCAGCATTTGCATCCTAGGGGCGCAAGTCAAAGCCAAGCATGCTCACCCGACTATTTAATCTTAAAGCATACAGCCTTACCCAGCTGTCAAAACTGTTTTACCAAAATTTGTCTTAGATTCCAGGAGCACCGCCAATCTGGCAAGTGCAGCCTAGTGGAGCAAGTCAAAGCCAAACAGGCTCATCCGACTATTAAGTCTTAAAACATTCAGCCTCACCTGGAACTCAAAATTGCAATACCAAAACTTGTTTCAGATACCAGGAACAATGTTCATCCAGCATTTGCATCCTAGGGGCGCAAGTCAAGGCCAAATAGGCTCAACCGACTATTTAATCTTAAAACATACAGTCTTGCCCAGCTGCCAAAACTGTTTTTCCAAACCTTGTCTTAGATTCCAGGAGCCCCGCCAATCTGGCATGTGGAGCCTAAGGGAGCAAGTCAAAACCAAACAGGCTCACCCGAGAATTTAATCTTAAAACATACAGCCCCATCTGGCTGCCAAAACTGCTTTACCAAAACTTGCCTTAGAAACCAGGAGCCAAGCCCATCAGGCATGTGGAGCCTAAGGGAGCAAGTCAAACCCCAACAGGCTCACCCGACAATTTAATCTTAAAACATACAGACTTACGTAGTTGCCAAAGCTGCTTTACCAAAACTTGTCTCAGATACCAGGAACCCTGTTAATGCAGCATTTGCATCCTAGGGGCGCAAGTCAAAGCCAAACAGGCTCTCCCGACTATTAAATCTTAAAACATCTAGCCCCATCTGGCCGCCAAAATTGCCTTACCAAAACTTGTCTTAGATACCAGGAACCCTGTTATTCCAGCATTTGGATCCTAGGGGCGCAAGTCAAAGCCAAGCATGCTCACCCGACTATTTAATCTTAAAGCATACAGCCTTACCCAGCTGTCAAAACTGTTTTACCAAAATTTGTCTTAGATTCCAGGAGCACCGCCAATCTGGCATGTGCAGCCTAGTGGAGCAAGTCAAAGCCAAACAGGCTCATCCGACTATTAAGTCTTAAAACATTCAGCCTCACCTGGAACTCAAAATTGCCATACCAAAACTTGTTTCAGATACCAGGAACAATGTTCATCCAGCATTTGCATCCAAGGGGCGCAAGTCAAGGCCAAATAGGCTCAACCGACTATTTAATCTTAAAACATACAGTCTTGCCCTGCTGTCAAAACTGTTTTACCAAACCTTGTCTTAGATTCCAGGAGCCAAGCCAATCTGGCATGTGGAGCCTAAGGGAGCAAGTCAAAGCCAAACAGGCTCACTCGACAATTTAATCTTAAAACATACAGACTTACGTAGTTGCCAAAGCTGCTTCACCAAAACTTGTCTCAGATACCAGGAACCCTGTTAATGCAGCATTTGCATCCTAGGGGCGCAAGTCAAAGCCAAACAGGCTCTCCCGACTATTAAATCTTAAAACATGTAGCACCATCAGGCCGCCAAAAATGATTTACCAAAACTTGTCTTAGATACCAGGAACCCTGTTATTCCAGCATTTGCATCCTAGGGGCGCAAGTCAAAGCCCAACAAGCGTCCCCGGCTATTTAAACTCAAAGCATACAGCCTTACCTAGCTGTCAAAACTGTTTTACCAAAACTTGTCTTAGATTCCAGGAGCCCCGCCAATCTGGCATGTGGAGCCTAGGGGAGCAAGTCAAAGACAAACAGGCTCACCCGACAGTTTAATCTTAAAACATACAGACTTACGTAGCTGCCAAAACTGCTTTACCAAAACTTGCCTTAGAAACCAGGAGCCCTGTTAAGCTAGCATTTGCAGCCTATGGGAGCAAGTCAAAGCAAAATAGTCTCGCTCAACTATTAAGTCTTAACACATTCAGCCTCACCTGGTACTCAAAATTGCCTTACCAAAACTTGTTTCAGATACCAGGAACCCTGTTAATCCAGCATTTGCATCCTAGGGGCGCAACTCAAAGCCAAACAGGCTCAACCGACTATTTAATCTTAAAACATACAGTCTTGCCCAGCTGTCAAAACTGTTTTACCAAACCTTGTCTTAGATTCCAGGAGCCAAGCCAATCTGGCATGTGGAGCCTAAGGGAGCAAGTCAAAGCCAAACAGGCTCACCCGACAATTTAATCTTAAAACATACAGACTTACGTAGTTTGCCAAAGCTGCTTTACCAAAACTTGTCTCAGATACCAGGAACCCTGTTAATGCAGCATTTGCATACTAGGGGCGCAAGTCAAAGCCAAACAGGCTCTCCCGACTATTAAATCTTAAAACATATAGCCCCATCTGGCCGCAAAAATGATTTACCAAAACTTGTCTTAGATGCCAGGAACCCTGTTAATCCAGCATTTGTATCCTAGGGGCGCAACTCAAAGCCAAACAGGCTCAACCGACTATTTAATCTTAAAACATACAGTCTTGCCCTGCTGTCAAAACTGTTTTACCAAACCTTGTCTTAGATTCCAGGAGCCAAGCCCATCTGGCATGTGGAGCCTAAGGGAGCAAATCAAAGCCAAACAGGCTCACCCGACAATTTAATCTTAAAACATACAGACTTACGTAGTTGCCAAAGCTGCTTTACCAAAACTTGTCTCAGATACCAGGAACCCTGTTAATGCAGCATTTGCATCCTAGGGGCGCAAGTCAAAGCCAAACAGGCTCTCCCGACTATTAAATCTTGAAACATATAGCCCCATCTGGCCGCCAAAAATGATTTACCAAAACTTGTCTTAGATGCCAGGAACCGTGTTATTCCAGCATTTTCATCCTAGGGGCGCAAGTCAAAGCCAAACACGCTCACCCGACTATTTAATCTTAAAGCATACAGCCTTACCTAGCTGTCAAAACTGTTTTACCAAACCTTGTCTTAGATTCCAGGAGCCAAGCCAATCTGGCATGTGCAGCCTAGTGGAGCAAGTCAAAGCCAAACAGGCTCGCCGACTACTTAATCCTAAAACATATAGCCCCATCTTGCCGCCAAAACTGATTTACCAAAACTTATCACAGTTACCAGGAACCCTGTTAATCTAGCATTTTGCAGCTTACGGGAGCAAGACAAAGCCAAATAGTCTCACCCGACTATTAAATTTTAAAACATATAGCCCCATCTGGCCGCCAAAACTGATTTACCAAAACTTGTCTCAGATTCCAGGAACCCTGTTAATCCAGCATTTGTATCCTAGGGGAGCAAGTCAAAGTCAAACAGACTCACCCGACTATTTAAACTTAAAACATACGGACTAACGTAGCTGTTAAAACTGTTTTACCAAACCTTTTTTAGATTCCAGGAGCCCCGCCAATCTGGCAAGTGGAGCCTAGGGGAGCAAGTCAAAGCCAATCTGGTTCACCTGACAATTTAATCTTAAAACATACAGACATATGTAGCTGCCAAAACTGCTTTACCAAAACTTGCCTTAGAAACCAGGAGGCCTGTTAATCTAGCATTTGCAGCCTATGGGAGCAAGTCAAAGCAAAATAGTCTCACCCGACTTTTAAGTCTTAACACATTCAGCCTCACCTGGTACTCAAAATTGCCTTACCAAAACTTGTTTCAGATACCAGGAACCCTGTTAATCCAGCATTTGCATCCTAGGGGCGCAACTCAAAGCCAAACAGGCTAGACCGACTATTTAATCTTAAAACATACAGTCTTGCCCAGCTGTCAAAACTGTTTTACCAAACCTTGTCTTAGATTCCAGGATCCAAGCCAATCTGGCATGTGGAGCCTAAGGGATCAAGTCAAAGCCAAACAGGCTCACCCGATGATTTAATCTTAAAACATACAGACTTACGTAGTTGCCAAAGCTGCTTTACCAAAACTTGTCTCAGATACCAGGAACCCTGTTAATGCAGCATTTGTATCCTAGGGGCGCAAGTCAAAGCCAAACAGGCTCGCCCGACTATTAAGTCTTAAAACATATAGCCCCATCTGGCCGCCAAAATTGATTTACCAAAACTTGTCTTAGATACCAGGAACGCTGTTATTCCAGCATTTGCATCCTAGGGGCGCAAGTCAAAGCCAAACACGCTCACCCGACTATTTAATCTTAAAGCATACAGCCTTACCTAGCTGTCAAAACTGATTTACCAAAACTTGTCTTAGATTCCAGGAGCCCCGCCAATCTGGCATGTGGAGCCTTGGGGAGCAAGTCAAAGCCATACAGGCTCACCCGACAATTTAATCTTAAAACATACAGACTTACGTAGCTGCCAAAACTGCTTTACGCAAACTTGCCTTAGAAACCAGGAGCCCTGTTAATCTAGCATTTGCAGCCTAGGGGAGCAAGTCAAAGCCAAATAGGCTCAACCGACTATTAAGTCTTAACACAATTAGGCTCACCTGGAACTCAAAATTGCCTTACCAAAACTTGTTTCAGATACCAGGAACCCTGTTAATCCAGCATTTGCATCCTAGGGGCGCAACTCAAAGCCAAACAGGCTCAACCGACTATTTAATCTTAAAACATACAGCCTTGCCCAGCTGTCAAAACTGTTTTACCAAACCTTGTCTTAGATTCCAGGAGCCAAGCCAATCTGGCATGTGGAGCCTAAGGGAGCAAGTCAAAGCCAAACAGGCTCATCCGACAATTTAATCTTAAAACATACAGACTTACGTAGTTGCCAAAGCTGCTTTACCAAAACTTGTCTCAGATACCAGGAACCCTGTTAATGCAGCATTTGCATCCTAGGGGCGCAAGTCAAAGCCAAACAGGCTCTCCCGACTACTAAATCTTAAAACATATAGCCCCATCTGGCCGCAAAAATGATTTACCAAAACTTGTCTTAGATACCATGAACCCTGTTTTTCCAGCATTTGTATCCTAGGGGCGCAACTCAAAGCCAAACAGGCTCAACCGACTATTTAATCTTAAAACATACAGTCTTGCCCAGCTGTCAAAACTGTTTTACCAAACCTTGTCTTAGATTCCAGGAGCCAAGCCAATCTGGCATGTGGAGCCTAAGGGAGCAAGTCAAAGCTAAACAGGCTCACCCGACAATTTAATCTTAAAACATACAGACTTACGTAGTTGCCAAAGCTGCTTTACCAAAACTTGTCTCAGATACCAGGAACCCTGTTAATGCAGCATTTGTATCCTAGGGGCGCAAGTCAAAGCCAAACAGGCTCGACCGACTATTAAATCTTGAAACATATAGCCCCATCTGGCCGACAAAAATGATTTACCAAAACTTGTCTTAGATGCCAGGAACCGTGTTATTCCAGCATTTTCATCCTAGGGGCGCAAGTCAAAGCCAAACACGCTCACCCGACTATTTAATCTTAAAGCATACAGCCTTACCTAGCTGTCAAAACTGTTTTACCAAACCTTGTCTTAGATTCCAGGAGCCAAGCCAATCTGGCATGTGCAGCCTAGTGGAGCAAGTCAAAGCCAAACAGGCTCGCCGACTACTTAATCCTAAAACATATAGCCCCATCTTGCCGCCAAAACTGATTTACCAAAACTTATCACAGTTACCAGGAACCCTGTTAATCTAGCATTTTGCAGCTTACGGGAGCAAGACAAAGCCAAATAGTCTCACCCGACTATTAAATTTTAAAACATATAGCCCCATCTGGCCGCCAAAACTGATTTACCAAAACTTGTCTCAGATTCCAGGAACCCTGTTAATCCAGCATTTGTATCCTAGGGGAGCAAGTCAAAGTCAAACAGACTCACCCGACTATTTAAACTTAAAACATACGGACTAACGTAGCTGTTAAAACTGTTTTACCAAACCTTTTTTTAGATTCCAGGAGCCCCGCCAATCTGGCAAGTGGAGCCTAGGGGAGCAAGTCAAAGCCAATCTGGTTCACCTGACAATTTAATCTTAAAACATACAGACTTATGTAGCTGCCAAAACTGCTTTACCAAAACTTGCCTTAGAAACCAGGAGGCCTGTTAATCTAGCATTTGCAGCCTATGGGAGCAAGTCAAAGCAAAATAGTCTCACCCGACTTTTAAGTCTTAACACATTCAGCCTCACCTGGTACTCAAAATTGCCTTACCAAAACTTGTTTCAGATACCAGGAACCCTGTTAATCCAGCATTTGCATCCTAGGGGCGCAACTCAAAGCCAAACAGGCTAGACCGACTATTTAATCTTAAAACATACAGTCTTGCCCAGCTGTCAAAACTGTTTTACCAAACCTTGTCTTAGATTCCAGGATCCAAGCCAATCTGGCATGTGGAGCCTAAGGGATCAAGTCAAAGCCAAACAGGCTCACCCGATGATTTAATCTTAAAACATACAGACTTACGTAGTTGCCAAAGCTGCTTTACCAAAACTTGTCTCAGATACCAGGAACCCTGTTAATGCAGCATTTGTATCCTAGGGGCGCAAGTCAAAGCCAAACAGGCTCGCCCGACTATTAAGTCTTAAAACATATAGCCCCATCTGGCCGCCAAAATTGATTTACCAAAACTTGTCTTAGATACCAGGAACGCTGTTATTCCAGCATTTGCATCCTAGGGGCGCAAGTCAAAGCCAAACACGCTCACCCGACTATTTAATCTTAAAGCATACAGCCTTACCTAGCTGTCAAAACTGATTTACCAAAACTTGTCTTAGATTCCAGGAGCCCCGCCAATCTGGCATGTGGAGCCTTGGGGAGCAAGTCAAAGCCATACAGGCTCACCCGACAATTTAATCTTAAAACATACAGACTTACGTAGCTGCCAAAACTGCTTTACGCAAACTTGCCTTAGAAACCAGGAGCCCTGTTAATCTAGCATTTGCAGCCTAGGGGAGCAAGTCAAAGCCAAATAGGCTCAACCGACTATTAAGTCTTAACACAATTAGGCTCACCTGGAACTCAAAATTGCCTTACCAAAACTTGTTTCAGATACCAGGAACCCTGTGAATCCAGCATTTGCAGCCTAGGGGCGCAACTCAAAGCCAAACAGGCTCAACCGACTATTTAATCTTAAAACATACAGCCTTGCCCAGCTGTCAAAACTGTTTTACCAAACCTTGTCTTAGATTCCAGGAGCCAAGCCAATCTGGCATGTGGAGCCTAAGGGAGCAAGTCAAAGCCAAACAGGCTCATCCGACAATTTAATCTTAAAACATACAGACTTACGTAGTTGCCAAAGCTGCTTTACCAAAACTTGTCTCAGATACCAGGAACCCTGTTAATGCAGCATTTGCATCCTAGGGGCGCAAGTCAAAGCCAAACAGGCTCTCCCGACTACTAAATCTTAAAACATATAGCCCCATCTGGCCGCCAAAAATGATTTACCAAAACTTGTCTTAGATACCATGAACCCTGTTTTTCCAGCATTTGCATCCTAGGGGCGCAAGTCAAAGCCAAACACGCTCACCCGACTATTTAATCTTAAAGCATACAGCCTTACCTAGCTATCAAAACTGTTTTACCAAAACTTGTCTTAGATTCCAGGAGCACCGCCAATCTGGCATGTGCAGCCTAGTGGAGCAAGTCAAAGCCAAACAGGCTCGCCGACTATTTATTCCTAAAACATATAGCCCCATCTTGCCGCCAAAACTGATTTACCAAAACTTGTCTCAGATTCCAGGAACCCTGTTAATCCAGCATTTGTATCCTAGGGGAGCAAGTCAAAGTCAAACAGACTCACCCGACTATTTAAACTTAAAACATACAGACTAACGTAGCTGTTAAAACTGTTTTACCAAACCTTTTTTTAGATTCCAGGAGCCCCGCCAATCTGGCAAGTGGAGCCTAGGAGAGCAAGTCAAAGCCAAACTGGCTCACCTGACAATTTAATCTTAAAACATACAGACTTACGTAGCTGCCAAAACTGCTTTACCAAAACTTGCCTTAGAAACCAGGAGCCCTGTTAATCTAGCATTTGCAGCCTATGGGAGCAAGTCAAAGCAAAATAGTCTCACCCGACTATTAAGTCTTAACACATTCAGCCTCACCTGGTACTCAAAATTGCCTTACCAAAACTTGTTTCAGATACCAGGAACCCTGTTAATCCAGCATTTGCATCCAAGGGGCGCATTTCAAAGCCAAACAGGCTAGACCGACTATTTTATCTTAAAACATACAGTCTTGCCCAGCTGTCAAAACTGTTTTACCAAACCTTGTCTTAGATTCCAGGATCCAAGCCAATCTGGCATGTGGAGCCTAAGGGAGCAAGTAAAGGCCAAACAGGCTCACCCGACAATTTAATCTTAAAACATACAGACTTACGTAGTTGCCAAAGCTGCTTTACCAAAACTTGTCTCAGATACCAGGAACCCTGTTAATGCAGCATTTGCATGCTAGGGGCGCAAGTCAAAGCCAAACAGGCTCTCCCGACTGTTAAATCTTAAAACATATAGCCCCATCTGGCCGCCAAAAATGATTAACCAAAACTTGTCTTAGATGCCAGGAACCCTGTTCTTCCAGCATTTTCATCCTAGGGGCGCAAGTCAAAGCCAAACACGCTCACCCGACTATTTAATCTTAAAGCATACAGCCTTACCTAGCTGTCAAAACTGTTTTACCAAAACTTGTCTTAGATTCCAGGAGCACCGCCAATCTGGCATGTGCAGCCTAGTGGAGCAAGTAAAAGCCAAACAGGCTCATCCGACTATTTAATCGTGAAACATATAGCCCCATCTTGCCGCCAAAACTGATTTACCAAAACTTATCGCAGTTACCAGGAACCCTGTTAATCTAGCATTTGCAGCCTAGGGGAGCAAGACAAAGCCATATATTCTCACCCGACTATTAAATTTTTAAACATATAGCCCCATCTGGCCGCCAAAACTGATTTACCAAAACTTGTCTCAGATATCAGGAACCCTGTTAAACCAGCATTTGCATCCTAGGGGAGCAAGTCAAAGTCAAACAGACTCACCCGACTATTTAAACTTAAAACATACAGACTAACGTAGCTGTTAAAACTGTTTTACCAAACCTTTTTTTAGATTCCAGGAGCCCCGCCAATCTGGCAAGTGGAGCCTAGGGGAGCAAGTCAAAGCCAAACTGGTTCACCTGACAATTTAATCTTAAAACATACAGACTTACGTAGCTGTCAAAACTGCTTTACCAAAACTTGACTTAGAAACCAGGAGCCCTGTTAATCTAGCATTTACAGCCTATGGGAGCAAGTCAAAGTAAAATAGTCTCATCCGACTATTAAGTCTGAACACATTCAGCCTCACCTGGAACTCAGAATTGCCTTACCAAAACTTGTCTCAGATTCCAGGAACCCTGGTTATCCAGCATTTGCATCCTAGGGGCGCAAGTCAAAGCCAAACACGCTCAACCGACTATTTAATCTTAAAACATACAGTCTTGCCCAGCTGTCAAAACTGTTTTACCAAACCTTGTCTTAGATTCCAGGAGCCCCGCCAATCTGCCATGTGGAGCCTCGAGGAGCAAGTCAAAGCCAAAACAGGCTTATCCGACTATTTAATCCTAAAACAAACAGCCTCCCCTGGAAGTCAAAATTGTTTCACCGAAACTTTTCTCAGATACAAGGATCTCTGTTAATCTAGCATTTGCAGCCTAGGATAGCAAGTCAAAGCCAAATAGTCTCACCCGACTATTAAATCTTAAAACATACAACCCCATCTGGCCGCCAAAACTGCTTTACCAAAATTTGTGTCAGATACCAGGAACACTGTTAATCCAGCATTTGCATCCTAGGGGCGCAGTTCAAAGCCAAACAGGCTCACCCGACTATTAAATATTAAAACATTTTAACATTGATTTACCAAACTTATCTCAGATACCAGGAAACCTGTTATTCTAGCATTTGCATCCTAGGGGCGCAAGTCAAGGCCAAACACACTCACTTGACTATTTAATCTTAAGACAATCTGGCAGTGCAGCCTAGGGGAGCAAGTCAAAGCCAAAAAGACTCACACGACTATTAAGTCTTAAAACATTCAGCCTCACCTGGAACGCAAAATTGCCTTACCAAAACTTGTCTCAGATACCAGGAACCCTGTTAATCCAGCATTTGCATTCTAGGGGCGCAAGTCAAAGCCGAACAGGCTCATCCGACTATTTAATCCTAAATTATACAGCATCCCCTGGAAGTCAAAATTGCTTTATCGAATCTTTTCTCAGATACAAGGATCCCTGTTAATCTAGCATTTGCAGCCTAGGGGAGCAAGTCAAGTAAAATAGTCTCATCCGACTATTAAGTCTGAACACATTCAGCCTCACCTGGAACTCAGAATTGCCTAACCAAAACTTGTCTCAGATTCCAGGAACCCTGGTTATCCAGCATTTGCATCTTAGGGGCGCAAATCAAGGCCAAATAGGCTCAACCGACAATTTAATCTGAAAACATACAGTCTTGCCCAGCTGCCAAAACTGTTTTACCAAACCATGTCTTAGATTCCAGGAGCCCGGCCAATCTGGCATGTACAGCCTAGGGGAGCAAGTTAAAGCCAACCAGGCTCATCCGACTATTTTATTCTAAAACATATAGCCCGATCTGGCCGCCAAAACTGATTTACCAAAACTTGTTTCAGATACCAGGAACCCTGTTAATCCAGCATTTGCATCCTAGGGGCGCAACTCAAAGCCAAACAGGCTCAACCGACTATTTAATCTTAAAACATACAGTCTTGCCCAGCTGTCAAAACTGTTTTACCAAACCTTGTCTTAGATTCCAGGAGCCCCGCCAATCTGCCATGTGGAGCCGCGAGGAGCAAGTCAAAGCCAAAACAGGCTCATCCGACTATTTAATCCTAAAACAAACAGCCTCCCCTGGAAGTCAAAATTGCTTCACCGAAACTTTTCTCAGATACAAGGATCTCTGTTAATCTAGCATTTGCAGCCTAGGATAGCAAGTCAAAGCCAAATAGTCTCACCCGACTATTTAATCTTAAAACATACAACCCCATCTGGCCGCCAAAACTGCTTTACCAAAACTTGTGTCAGATACCAGGAACACTGTTAATCCAGCATTTGCATCCTAGGGGCGCAGTTCAAAGCCAAACAGGCTCACCCGACTATTAAATATTAAAACATATAGCCCCATCTGGCCGCAAAAACTGATTTACCAAAACTTATCTCAGATACCAGGAAACCTGTTATTCCAGCATTTGCGTCCTAGGGGCGCAAGTCAAAGCCAAACAGGCTCATCCGGCTATTTAATCCTAAAACATACAGCCTCCCCTGGAAGTCAAAATTGCTTTACCGAAACTTGTCTCAGATGCCAGGAACTCTGTTCCTCCACTATTTGTATCCTAGGGGAGCAAGTCAAAGCCAAACAGGCTCACCCGACTATTTAACCTTCAAACATGTAGCCTGACCTAGCTGTCAAAACTGCTTTACCAAAACTTGTCTTAGATACCAGGAGCCCTGTTAATCTAGAATTTGCAGCCTAGGGGAGCAAGTCAAAGCCAAATAGTTTCACCCGACTATTAAATCTTAAAACATACAAACCCATCTGGCCGCCAAAACTGTTTTACCAAAACTTGTCTTAGATACCAGGAGCCCTGTTAATCCAGCATTTGCATCCTAGGGGCGCAAGTCAAAGCCAAACAGGCTCATCCGGCTATTTAATCCTAAAACATACAGCCTCCCCTGGAAGTCAAAATTGCTTTACCGAAACTTGTCTCAGATACAAGAATCTCTGTTAATCTAGCATTTGCAGCCTAGGATAGCAAGTCAAAGCCAAATAGTTTCACCCGACTATTAAATCTTAAAACATACAGCCCCATCTGGCCGCCAAAACTGCTTTACCAAAACTTGTCTCAGATACCACGAACCCTGTTATTCCAGCATTTGCATCCTAGGGGCGCAAGTCAAAGCCAAGCACACTCACTTGACTATTTATTCTTAAGACAATCTGGCAGTGCAGCCTAGGGGAGCAAGTCAAAGCCAAATAGGCTCACACGACTATTAAGTCTTAAAACATTCAGCCACACCTGGAACTCAAAATGGCCTTACCAAAACTTGTCTCAGATACCAGGAACCCTGTTAATCTAGCATTTGCAGCCTAGGGTAGCAAGTCAAAGGCAATTAGTCTCACCCGACTATTAAGTCTTAAAACATACAGCCTCACCTGGAAGTCAAAATTGCTTTACCGAAACTTGTCTCAGATGCCAGGAACCCTGTTAATCCAGCATTTGCATCCTAGGGGAGCAGGTCAAAGCCAAACAGGCTCACCCGACTATTTAACCTTCAAACATGTAGCCTGACCTATCTGTCAAAACTGCTTTACCAAAACTTGTCTTAGATACCAGGAGCCCTGCTAATCTAGAATTTGCAGCCTAGGGGAGCAAGTCAAACCCTAATAGTTTCACCCGACTATTAAATCTTTAAACATACAGCCCCATCTGGCCGCCAAAACTGCTTTACCAAAACTTGTCTCAGATACCAGGAACTCTGTTAATCCAGTATTTGCATCCTGGTGGCGCAAGTCAAAATCATACAGGCTCACCCTACAATTTAATCTTAAAACAAACAGCCCCATCTGGCCGCCAAAACTGATTTACCTAAACTTGTCTCAGATACCAGGAATCATGTTAATCTAGCATTTGCAGCCTAGGGGAGCAAGATAAAGCCAAATAGTCTCACCCGACTATTAAATCTTAAAACATATAGCCCGATCTGGCCGTCAACAAAAACTTGTCTCAAATACCAGGAACCCTGTTAATCCAGTATTTGC
>JBAMCE010000163.1:0-36745 GCA_037075305.1 Drosophila kanekoi
AATCAGATATGGCAAAATGGCTAATAAATGCCGGAATGTCGGACAAAAGGCGCCATCTTGTACGTCAATTATAGCCTGAGTGATAAAAAAAATGGCGGGAATTTGGTCAATTATGGATGGAAAATTCGCCAATAAATGCCGGAAATTTATCCCATACATGCCGGAAATGTGACCAATTTATGCTGGAAAATTGGACTCAATGTAGGTAAAAGTTTGCTGAAAAATGCAGACACAATGTTGATCTAATGTCAAAATGTTGGGTAAAATAGGTCAGGTGCTAGCCAATAAAGTACTGAAAATTGTCGAACATCTGCTGAAATATAAGACAATTAATTGGGGGATAATGGACAAAAAGCTCCATTATTTAGGCCAAATATAGTTGGAATTTTGGTGAATAAATTACGGGAAGTTGAACAATCAGATATGGCAAAATGGCTAATAAATGCCGGAATGTCGGACAAAAGGCGCCATCTTGTACGTCAATTATAGCCTGAGTGATAAAAAAAAATGGCGGGAATTTGGTCAATTATGGATGGAAAATTCGCCAATAAATGCCGGAAATTTATCCCATACATGCCGGAAATGTGACCAATTTATGCTGGAAAATTGGACTCAATGTAGGTAAAAGTTTGCTGAAAAATGCAGACACAATGTTGATCTAATGCCAAAATGTTGGGTAAAATAGGTCAGGTCCTAGCCAATAAAGTACTGAAAATTGTCGAACATCTGCTGAAATATAAGACAATTAATTGGGGGATAATGGACAGAAAGCTCCATTATTTAGTCCAAATATAGTTGGAATTTTGGTGAATAAATTACGGGAAGTTGAACAATCAGATATGGCAAAATGGCTAATAAATGCCGGAATGTCGGACAAAAGGCGCCATCTTGTACGTCAATTATAGCCTGAATGATAAAAAAAAATGGCGGGAATTTGGTCAATTATGGATGGAAAATTCGCCAATAAATGCCGGAAATTTATCCCATACATGCCGGAAATGTGACCAATTTATGCTGGAAAATTGGACTCAATGTAGGTAAAAGTTTGCTGAAAAATGCAGACACAATGTTGATCTAATGCCAAAATGTTGGGTAAAATAGGTCAGGTCCTAGCCAATAAAGAACTGAAAATTGTCGAACATCTGCTAAGATATAAGACAATTAATTGGGGGATAATGGACAGAAAGCTCCATTATTTAGTCCAAATATAGTTGGAATTTTGGTGAATAAATTACGGGAAGTTGAACAATCAGATATGGCAAAATGGCTAATAAATGCCGGAATGTCGGACAAAAGGCGCCATCTTGTACGTCAATTATATAGCCCGAATGATAAAAAAAATGGCGGGAATTTGGTCAATTATGGATGGAAAATTCGCCAATAAATGCCGGAAATTTATCCCATACATGCCGGAAATGTGACCAATTTATGCTGGAAAATTGGACTCAATGTAGGTAAAAGTTTGCTGAAAAATGCAGACACAATGTTGATCTAATGTCAAAATGTTGGGTAAAATAGGTCAGGTGCTAGCCAATAAAGTACTGAAAATTGTCGAACATCTGCTGAAATATAAGACAATTAATTGGGGGATAATGGACAAAAAGCTCCATTATTTAGGCCAAATATAGTTGGAATTTTGGTGAATAAATTACGGGAAGTTGACCAATCAGATATGGCAAAATGGCTAATAAATGCCGGAATGTCGGACAAAAGGCGCCATCTTGTACGTCAATTATAGCCTGAGTGATAAAAAAAAATGGCGGGAATTTGGTCAATTATGGATGGAAAATTCGCCAATAAATGCCGGAAATTTATCCCATACATGCCGGAAATGTGACCAATTTATGCTGGAAAATTGGACTCAATGTAGGTAAAAGTTTGCTGAAAAATGCAGACACAATGTTGATCTAATGCCAAAATGTTGGGTAAAATAGGTCAGGTCCTAGCCAATAAAGAACTGAAAATTGTCGAACATCTGCTAAGATATAAGACAATTAATTGGGGGATAATGGACAGAAAGCTCCATTATTTAGTCCAAATATAGTAGGAATTTTGGTGAATAAATTACGGGAAGTTGAACAATCAGATATGGCAAAATGGCTAATAAATGCCGGAATGTCGGACAAAAGGCGCCATCTTGTACGTCAATTATATAGCCCGAATGATAAAAAAAATGGCGGGAATTTGGTCAATTATGGATGGAAAATTCGCCAATAAATGCCGGAAATTTATCCCATACATGCCGGAAATGTGACCAATTTATGCTGGAAAATTGGACTCAATGTAGGTAAAAGTTTGCTGAAAAATGCAGACACAATGTTGATCTAATGTCAAAATGTTGGGTAAAATAGGTCAGGTGCTAGCCAATAAAGTACTGAAAATTGTCGAACATCTGCTGAAATATAAGACAATTAATTGGGGGATAATGGACAAAAAGCTCCATTATTTAGTCAAAATATAGTAGGAATTTTGGTGAATAAATTACGGGAAATTGAACAATCAGATATAGCAAAATGGCTAATAAATGCCGGAATGTCGGACAAAAGGCGCCATCTTGTACGTCAATTATAGCCTGAGTGATAAAAAAAAATGGCGGGAATTTGGTCAATTATGGATGGAAAATTCGCCAATAAATGCCGGAAATTTATCCCATACATGCCGGAAATGTGACCAATTTATGCTGGAAAATTGGACTCAATGTAGGTAAAAGTTTGCTGAAAAATGCAGACACAATGTTGATCTAATGCCAAAATGTTGGGTAAAATAGGTCAGGTGCTAGCCAATAAAGTACTGAAAATTGTCGAACATCTGCTGAAATATAAGACAATTAATTGGGGGATAATGGACAAAAAGCTCCATTATTTAGGCCAAATATAGTTGGAATTTTGGTGAATAAATTACGGGAAGTTGAACAATCAGATATGGCAAAATGGCTAATAAATGCCGGAATGTCGGACAAAAGGCGCCATCTTGTACGTCAATTATAGCCTGAGTGATAAAAAAAATGGCGGGAATTTGGTCAATTATGGATGGAAAATTCGCCAATAAATGCCGGAAATTTATCCCATACATGCCGGAAATGTGACCAATTTATGCTGGAAAATTGGACTCAATGTAGGTAAAAGTTTGCTGAAAAATGCAGACACAATGTTGATCTAATGTCAAAATGTTGGGTAAAATAGGTCAGGTGCTAGCCAATAAAGTACTGAAAATTGTCGAACATCTGCTGAAATATAAGACAATTAATTGGGGGATAATGGACAAAAAGCTCCATTATTTAGGCCAAATATAGTTGGAATTTTGGTGAATAAATTACGGGAAGTTGAACAATCAGATATGGCAAAATGGCTAATAAATGCCGGAATGTCGGACAAAAGGCGCCATCTTGTACGTCAATTATAGCCTGAATGATAAAAAAAAATGGCGGGAATTTGGTCAATTATGGATGGAAAATTCGCCAATAAATGCCGGAAATTTATCCCATACATGCCGGAAATGTGACCAATTTATGCTGGAAAATTGGACTCAATGTAGGTAAAAGTTTGCTGAAAAATGCAGACACAATGTTGATCTAATGCCAAAATGTTGGGTAAAATAGGTCAGGTGCTAGCCAATAAAGTACTGAAAATTGTCGAACATCTGCTGAAATATAAGACAATTAATTGGGGGATAATGGACAAAAAGCTCCATTATTTAGGCCAAATATAGTTGGAATTTTGGTGAATAAATTACGGGAAGTTGAACAATCAGATATGGCAAAATGGCTAATAAATGCCGGAATGTCGGACAAAAGGCGCCATCTTGTACGTCAATTATATAGCCCGAATGATAACGAGGAAGAAAGGCTATCTTCGGCACGCCGAAGATCTAATACCCTTGCAACCTTTTAATGCCGAGAAAATGGTTAATGCCGAGCTTGGTGAAGGTATCTTGATAAACAAAAAAGGCTTTTAATCAAAAACCTAGTTTTCCACCGATCGTTCCATGGCAGCTATATGATATAGTGGTCCGATCTTAAAAGAATTTTGCATATATATGAGGAGCTTAGTATAACTTATAAATGCCGAGTTTGGTCAGGATATCTTGAAAAACAAAATGTTTTTTCATACAAAATCTTAATTTTCGACCGATCGTTCCTATGGCAGCTACATGATATAGTGGTCCGATCTTAATAGGATCTAGCATATATATGAGGAGCTTAGTAAAACTAATAAATGCCGAGTTTGGTGAAGATATCTTGAAAAACAAATTGTTTTTTTCATACAAAATCTTAATTTTCGACCGATCGTTCCTATGGCAGCTATATGATATAGTGGTCCGATCTTAATAGGATTTTGCATATTTATGAGGAGCTTAGTAAAACTAATAAATGCCGAGTTTGGTCAAGATATCTTGAACCACAAAATGTTTTTTCATACAAAAACTTAATTTTCGACCGATCTTTCCTATGGCAGCTATATGATATAGTAGTCAGATCCAGCTGGTTTTTACATATGTGCTGCGTGCAACAGAAAAAGCGACTTCTGCAAAGTTTCATTAAGATAGCTTTAAAACTGAGAGACATACAAAATCTTTATCTTCGACCGATCGTTCCTATGGCAGCTATATGATATAGTGGTCCGATCTTAAAAGGATTTTGCATATATATGAGGAGCTTAGTAAAACTTATAAATGCCGAGTTTGGTCAAGATATCTTGAAAAACAAAATGTTTTTTCATACAAAATCTTAATTTTCGACCGATCGTTCCTATGGCAGCTATATGATATAGTGGTCCGATCTTAATAGGATTTTGCATATATATGAGGAGCTTAGTAAAACTACTAAATGCCGAGGTTATTGAAGATATCTTGAAAAACAAAATGTTTTATCGTACAAAAACTTAATTTTCAACCGATCGTTCCTATGGCAGCTATATGATATAGTGGTCCGATCTTAAAAGGATTTTGCATATATATGAGGAGCTTAGTAAAACTTATAAATGCCGAGTTTGGTCAAGATATCTTGAAAAACAAAATGTTTTTTCATACAAAATCTTAATTTTCGAACGATCGTTCCCATGGCAGCTATATGATATAGTGGTCCGATCTTAATAGGACTTTGCATATATATGAGGAGCTTAGTAAAACTAATAAATGCCGAGTTTGGTCAAGATATCTTGAACCACAAAATGTTTGTCCATACAAAAACTTAATTTTCGACCGATCTTTCCTATGGCAGATATATGATATAGTAGTCAAATCCAGCTGGTTTTGACATATGTGCTGCGTGCAACAGAAAAAGGGACTTCTGAAAAGTTTCATTAAGTTAGCTTTAAAACTGAGAGACTAGTTCGCATAGAAACAGACAGCCGGACAGACGGACAGACGGACATGGCTATATCGACACGACTGTTGATGCTGATCAAGAATATATATACTTTATGGGGTCAGAGATGTCTCCTTCTATGCGTTACACATTTCACGACAAAATTATAATACCCTATGCAAGGGTTTAAAAAGGCTTTTAATCAAAAACCTAGTTTTCGACCGATCGTTCCTATGGCAGCTATATGATATAGTGGTCCGATCTTAAAAGGCTTTTGCATATATATGAGGAGCTTAGTAAAACTTATAAATGCCGAGTTTGGTCAAGATATCTTGAAAAACAAAATGTTTTTTCATACAAAATCTTAATTTTCGACCGATCGTTCCTATGGCAGCTATATGATATAGTGGTCCGCTCTTAATAGGATTTTGCATATATATGAGGAGCTTAGTAAAACTAATAAATGCCGAGGTTGGTGAAGATATCTTGAAAAACAAAATGTTTTTTCATACAAAAACTTAATTTTCAACCGATCGTTCCTATAGCAGCTATATGATATAGTGGTCCGATCTTAATAGGATCTAGCATATATGTGAGCAGCTTAGTAAAACTAATAAATGGCGAGGTTGGTGAAGATATCTTGAAAAACAAAATGTTTTTTCATACAAAAACTTAATTTTCAACCGATCGTTCCTATAGCAGCTATATGATATAGTGGTCCGATCTTAAAAGGCTTTTGCATATATATGAGGAGCTTAGTAAAACTTATAAATGCCGAGTTTGGTCAAGATATCTTGAAAAACAAAATGTTTTTTCATACAAAAACTTAATTTTCAACCGATCGTTCCTATGGCAGCTATATGATATAGTGGTCCGATCTTAATAGGATTTTGCATATATATGAGGAGCTTAGTAAAACTAATAAATGCCGAGGTTGGTGAAGATATCTTGAAAAACCAAATGTTTTTTCATACAAAAACTTAATTTTCAACCGATCGTTCCTATAGCAGCTATATGATATAGTGGTTCGATCTTAATAGGATCTAGCATATACGTGAGGAGCTTAGCAAAACTAATAAATGCCAAGTTTGGTCAAGATATCTTGAAAAAAAAAATGTTTTTTCATACAAAATCTTAATTTTCGACCGATCTTTCCTATGGCAGCTATATGATATAGTAGTCAGATCCAGCTGGTTTTGACATATGTGCTGCGTGCAACAGAAAAAGGGACTTCTGCAAAGTTTCATTAAGATAGCTTTAAAACTGAGAGACTAGTTCGCATAGAAACAGACAGCCGGACAGACGGACAGACGGACAGACGGACATGGCTATATCGACACGACTGTTGATGCTGATCAAGAATATATATACTTTATGGGGTCAGAGATGTCTCCTTCTATGCGTTACACATTTCACGACAAAATTATAATACCCTATGCAAGGGTTTAAAAAGGCTTTTAATCAAAAACCTAGTTTTCGACCGATTGTTCCTATGGCAGCTATATGATATAGTGGTCCGATCTTAAAAGGCTTTTGCATATATATGAGGAGCTTAGTAAAACTTATAAATGCCGAGTTTGGTCAAGATATCTTGAAAAACAAAATGTTTTTTCATACAAAATCTTAATTTTCGACCGATCGTTCCTATGGCAGCTATATGATATAGTGGTCCGCTCTTAATAGGATTTTGCATATATATGAGGAGCTTAGTAAAACTAATAAATGCCGAGGTTGGTGAAGATATCTTGAAAAACAAAATGTTTTTTCATACAAAAACTTAATTTTCAACCGATCGTTCCTATAGCAGCTATATGATATAGTGGTCCGATCTTAATAGGATCTAGCATATATGTGAGCAGCTTAGTAAAACTAATAAATGCCGAGGTTGGTGAAGATATCTTGAAAAACAAAATGTTTTTTCATACAAAAACTTAATTTTCAACCGATCGTTCCTATAGCAGCTATATGATATAGTGGTCCGATCTTAAAAGGCTTTTGCATATATATGAGGAGCTTAGTAAAACTTATAAATGCCGAGTTTGGTCAAGATATCTTGAAAAACAAAATGTTTTTTCATACAAAAACTTAATTTTCAACCGATCGTTCCTATGGCAGCTATATGATATAGTGGTCCGATCTTAATAGGATTTTGCATATATATGAGGAGCTTAGTAAAACTAATAAATGCCGAGGTTGGTGAAGATATCTTGAAAAACCAAATGTTTTTTCATACAAAAACTTAATTTTCAACCGATCGTTCCTATAGCAGCTATATGATATAGTGGTTCGATCTTAATAGGATCTAGCATATATGTGAGGAGCTTAGCAAAACTAATAAATGCCAAGTTTGGTCAAGATATCTTGAAAAAAAAAATGTTTTTTCATACAAAATCTTAATTTTCGACCGATCTTTCCTATGGCAGCTATATGATATAGTAGTCAGATCCAGCTGGTTTTGACATATGTGCTGCGTGCAACAGAAAAAGGGACTTCTGCAAAGTCATTAAGATAGCTTTAAAACTGAGAGACTAGTTCGCATAGAAACAGACAGCGACAGACGGACAGACGGACAGACGGACAGACGGACAGACGGACATGGCTATATCGACTCGACTGTTGATGCTGATCAAGAATATATATACTTTATGGGGTCGGAGATGTCTCCTTCTATGCGTTACACATTTCACGACAAAATTATAATACCCTCTGCAAGGGTATAAAAAATGGCGGGAATTTGGTCAATTATGGATGGAAAATTCGCCAATAAATGCCGGAAATTTATCCCATACATGCCGGAAATGTGACCAATTTATGCTGGAAAATTGGACTCAATGTAGGTAAAAGTTTGCTGAAAAATGCAGACACAATGTTGATCTAATGTCAAAATGTTGGGTAAAATAGGTCAGGTGCTAGCCAATAAAGTACTGAAAATTGTCGAACATCTGCTGAGATATAAGACAATTAATTAGGGGATAATGGACAGAAAGCTCCATTATTTAGGCCAAATATAGTTGGAATTTTGGTGAATAAATTACGGGAAGTTGAACAATCAGATATGGCAAAATGGCAAATAAATGCCGGAATGTCGGACAAAAGGCGCCATCTTGTACTTCAATTATAGCCTGAATGATAAAAAAAAAATGGCGGGAATTTGGTCAATTATGGATTGAAAATTCGCCAATAAATGCCGGAAATTTATCCCATACATGCCGGAAATGTGACCAATTTACGCTGCAAAATTGGACTCAATGTAGGTAAAAGTTTGCTGAAAAATGCAGACACAATGTTGATCTAATGTCAAAATGTTGGGTAAAATAGGTCAGGTGCTAGCCAATAAAGTACTGAAAATTGTCGAGCATCTGCTGAAATATAAGACAATTAATTGGGGGATAATGGACAAAAAGCTCCATTATTTAGGCCAAATATAGTTGGAATTTTGGTGAATAAATTACGGGAAGTTGACCAATCAGATATGGCAAAATGGCTAATAAATGCCGGAATGTCGGACAAAAGGCGCCATCTTGTACGTCAATTATAGCCTTAATGATAAAAAAAAATGGCGGCAATGGCAATGTAGGTAAAAGTTTGCTGAAAAATGCAGACACAATGTTGATCTAATGTCAAAATGTTGGGTAAAATAGGTCAGGTGCTAGCCAATAAAGTACTGAAAATTGTCGAGCATCTGCTGAAATATAAGACAATTAATTGGGGGATAATGGACAAAAAGCTCCATTATTTAGGCCAAATATAGTTGGAATTTTGGTGAATAAATTACGGGAAATTGAACAATCAGATATGGCAAAATGGCCAATAAATGCCGGAATGTCGGACAAAAGGCGCCATCTTGTACGTCAATTATATAGCCCGAATGATAAAAAAAAATGGCGGGAATTTGGTCAATTATGGATGGAAAATTCGCCAATAAATGCCGGAAATTTATCCCATACATGCCGGAAATGTGACCAATTTATGCTGGAAAATTGGACTCAATGTAGGTAAAAGTTTGCTGAAAAATGCAGACACAATGTTGATCTAATGCCAAAATGTTGGGTTAAATAGGTCAGGTCCTAGCCAATAAAGTACTGAAAATTGTCGAACGTCTGCTGAAATATAAGACAATTAATTGGGGGATAATGGACAAAAAGCTCCATTATTTAGTCAAAATATAGTAGGAATTTTGGTGAATAAATTACGGGAAATTGAACAATCAGATATAGCAAAATGGCTAATAAATGCCGGAATGTCGGACAAAAAGCGCAATCTTGTACGTCAATTATAGCCTGAGTGATAAAAAAAAAATGGCGGGAATTTGGTCAGTTATGGATGGAAAATTCGCCAATAAATGCCGGAAATTTATCCCATACATGCCGGAAATGTGACCAATTTATGCTGGAAAATTGGAGTCAATGTAGGTAAAAGTTTGCTGAAAAATGCAGACACAATGTTGATCTAATGTCAAAATGTTGGGTAAAATAGGTCAGGTGCTAGCCAATAAAGTACTGAAAATTGTCGAACATCTGCTGAAATATAAGACAATTAATTGGGGGATAATGGACAAAAAGCTCCATTATTTAGGCCAAATATAGTTGGAATTTTGGTGAATAAATTACGGGAAGTTGACCAATCAGATATGGCAAAATGGCTAATAAATGCCGGATATCGGACAAAAGGCGCCATCTTGTACGTCAATTATAGCCTGAGTGATAAAAAAAATGGCGGGAATTTGGTCAATTATGGATGGAAAATTCGCCAATAAATGCCGGAAATTTATCCCATACATGCCGGAAATGTGACCAATTTATGCTGGAAAATTGGACTCAATGTAGGTAAAAGTTTGCTGAAAAATGCAGACATAATGTTGATCTAATGTCAAAATGTTGGGTAAAATAGGTCAGGTGCTAGCCAATAAAGTACTGAAAATTGTCGAACATCTGCTGAAATATAAGACAATTAATTGGGGGATAATGGACAGAAAGCTCCATTATTTAGGCCAAATATAGTTGGAATTTTGGTGAATAAATTACGGGAAGTTGAACAATCAGATATGGCAAAATGGCAAATAAATGCCGGAATGTCGGACAAAAGGCGCCATCTTGTACTTCAATTATAGCCTGAAAGATAAAAAAAAATGGCGGGAATTTGGTCAATTATGGATGGAAAATTCGCCAATAAATGCCGGAAATTTATCCAATACATGCCGGAAATGTGACCAATTTATGCTGGAAAATTGGACTCAATGTAGGTAAAAGTTTGCTGAAATATGCAGACACAATGTTGATCTAATGCCAAAATGTTGGGTAAAATAGGTCAAATGCTAGCCAATAAAGTACTGAAAATTGTCGAACATCTGCTGAGATATAAGACAATTAATTGGGGGATAATGGACAAAAAGCTCCATTATTTAGGCCAAATATAGTTGGAATTTTGGTGAATAAATTACGGGAAGTTGAACAATCAGATATGGCAAAATGGCAAATAAATACCGGAATGTCGGACAAAAGGCGCCATCTTGTACGTCAATTATATAGCCCGAATGATAAAAAAAATGGCGGGAATTTGGTCAATTATGGATGGAAAATTCGCCAATAAATGCCGGAAATTTATCCCATACATGCCGGAAATGTGACCAATTTATGCTGGAAAATTGGACTCAATGTAGGTAAAAGTTTGCTGAAAAATGCAGACACAATGTTGATCTAATGCCAAAATGTTGGGTAAAATAGGTCAGGTGCTAGCCAATAAAGTACTGAAAATTGTCGAACATCTGCTGAGATATAAGACAATTAATTGGGGGATAATGGACAAAAAGCTCCATTATTTAGGCCAAATATAGTTGGAATTTTGGTGAATAAATTACGGGAAGTTGAACAATCAGATATGGCAAAATGGCAAATAAATGCCGGAATGTCGGACAAAAGGCGCCATCTTGTACGTCAATTATAGCCTGAATGATAAAAAAAAATGGCGGGAATTTGGTCAATTATGGATGGAAAATTCGCCAATAAATGCCGGAAATTTATCCCATACATGCCGGAAATGTGACCAATTTATGCTGGAAAATTGGACTCAATGTAGGTAAAAGTTTGCTGAAAAATGCAGACACAATGTTGATCTAATGCCAAAATGTTGGGTAAAATAGGTCAGGTGCTAGCCAATAAAGTACTGAAAATTGTCGAACATCTGCTGAGATATAAGACAATTAATTGGGGGATAATGGACAAAAAGCTCCATTATTTAGGCCAAATATAGTTGGAATTTTGGTGAATAAATTACGGGAAGTTGAACAATCAGATATGGCAAAATGGCAAATAAATGCCGGAATGTCGGACAAAAGGCGCCATCTTGTACGTCAATTATAGCCTGAATGATAAAAAAAAATGGCGGGAATTTGGTCAATTATGGATGGAAAATTCGCCAATAAATGCCGGAAATTTATCCCATACATGCCGGAAATGTGACCAATTTATGCTGGAAAATTGGACTCAATGTAGGTAAAAGTTTGCTGAAAAATGCAGACACAATGTTGATCTAATGCCAAAATGTTGGGTAAAATAGGTCAGGTGCTAGCCAATAAAGTACTGAAAATTGTCGAACATCTGCTGAGATATAAGACAATTAATTGGGGGATAATGGACAAAAAGCTCCATTATTTAGGCCAAATATAGTTGGAATTTTGGTGAATAAATTACGGGAAGTTGAACAATCAGATATGGCAAAATGGCAAATGAATGCCGGAATGTCGGATTAAAGGCGCCATCTTGTACGTCAATTATATAGCCTGAAGGATAAAAAAATGGCGGGAATTTGGTCAATTATGGATGGAAAATTCGCCAATAAATGCCGGAAATTTATCCCATACATGCCGGAAATGTGACCAATTTATGCTGGAAAATTGGACTCAATGTAGGTAAAAGTTTGCTGAAAAATGCAGACACAATGTTGATCTAATGCCAAAATGTTGGGTAAAATAGGTCAGGTGCTAGCCAATAAAGTACTGAAAATTGTCGAACATCTGCTGAGATATAAGACAATTAATTGGGGGATAATGGACAAAAAGCTCCATTATTTAGGCCAAATATAGTTGGAATTTTGGTGAATAAATTACGGGAAGTTGAACAATCAGATATGGCAAAATGGCAAATAAATGCCGGAATGTCGGACAAAAGGCGCCATCTTGTACGTCAATTATAGCCTGAATGATAAAAAAAATGGCGGGAATTTGGTCAATTATGGATGGAAAATTCGCCAATAAATGCCGGAAATTTATCCCATACATGCCGGAAATGTGACCAATTTATGCTGGAAAATTGGACTCAATGTAGGTAAAAGTTTGCTGAAAAATGCAGACACAATGTTGATCTAATGTCAAAATGTTGGGTAAAATAGGTCAGGTGCTAGCCAATAAAGTACTGAAAATTGTCGAACATCTGCTGAGATATAAGACAATTAATTGGGGGATAATGGACAAAAAGCTCCATTATTTAGGCCAAATATAGTTGGAATTTTGGTGAATAAATTACGGGAAGTTGACCAATCAGATATGGCAAAATGGCAAATAAATGCCGGAATGTCGGACAAAAGGCGCCATCTTGTACGTCAATTATAGCCTGAGTGATAAAAAAAAATGGCGGGAATTTGGTCAATTATGGATGGAAAATTCGCCAATAAATGCCGGAAATTTATCCCATACATGCCGGAAATGTGACCAATTTATGCTGGAAAATTGGACTCAATGTAGGTAAAAGTTTGCTGAAAAATGCAGACACAATGTTGATCTAATGTCAAAATGTTGGGTAAAATAGGTCAGGTGCTAGCCAATAAAGTACTGAAAATTGTCGAACATCTGCTGAGATATAAGACAATTAATTGGGGGATAATGGACAAAAAGCTCCATTATTTAGGCCAAATATAGTTGGAATTTTGGTGAATAAATTACGGGAAGTTGAACAATCAGATATGGCAAAATGGCAAATAAATGCCGGAATGTCGGACAAAAGGCGCCATCTTGTACGTCAATTATAGCCTGAAAGATAAAAAAAATGGCGGGAATTTGGTCAATTATGGATGGAAAATTCGCCAATAAATGCCGGAAATTTATCCCATACATGCCGGAAATGTGACCAATTTATGCTGGAAAATTGGACTCAATGTAGGTAAAAGTTTGCTGAAAAATGCAGACACAATGTTGATCTAATGCCAAAATGTTGGGTAAAATAGGTCTAATGCTAGCCAATAAAGTACTGAAAATTGTCGAACATCTGCTGAAATATAAGACAATTAATTGGGGGATAATGGACAAAAAGCTCCATTATTTAGGCCAAATATAGTTGGAATTTTGGTGAATAAATTACGGGAAGTTGAACAATCAGATATGGCAAAATGGCAAATAAATGCCGGAATGTCGGACAAAAGGCGCCATCTTGTACGTCAATTATATAGCCCGAATGATAAAAAAATGGCGGGAATTTGGTCAATTATGGATGGAAAATTCGCCAATAAATGCCGGAAATTTATCCCATACATGCCGGAAATGTGACCAATTTATGCTGGAAAATTGGACTCAATGTAGGTAAAAGTTTGCTGAAAAATGCAGACACAATGTTGATCTAATGTCAAAATGTTGGGTAAAATAGGTCAGGTGCTAGCCAATAAAGTACTGAAAATTGTCGAACATCTGCTGAGATATAAGACAATTAATTGGGGGATAATGGACAAAAAGCTCCATTATTTAGGCCAAATATAGTTGGAATTTTGGTGAATAAATTACAGGAAGTTGACCAATCAGATATGGCAAAATGGCAAATAAATGCCGGAATGTCGGACAAAAGGCGCCATCTTGTACGTCAATTATAGCCTTAATGATAAAAAAAAATGGCGGCAATTTGGTCAATTATGGATGGAAAATTCGCCAATAAATGCCGGAAATTTATCCCATACATGCCGGAAATGTGACCAATTTATGCTGGAAAATTGGACTCAATGTAGGTAAAAGTTTGCTGAAAAATGCAGACACAATGTTGATCTAATGTCAAAATGTTGGGTAAAATAGGTCAGGTGCTAGCCAATAAAGTACTGAAAATTGTCGAGCATCTGCTGAAATATAAGACAATTAATTGGGGGATAATGGACAAAAAGCTCCATTATTTATGCCAAATATAGTTGGAATTTTGGTGAATAAATTACGGGAAATTGAACAATCAGATATGGCAAAATGGCAAATAAATGCCGGAATGTCGGACAAAAGGCGCCATCTTGTACGTCAATTAAAGCCTGAATGATAAAAAAAAATGGCGGGAATTTGGTCAATTATGGATGGAAAATTCGCCAATAAATGCCGGAAATTTATCCCATACATGCCGGAAATGTGACCAATTTATGCTGGAAAATTGGACTCAATGTAGGTAAAAGTTTGCTGAAAAATGCAGACACAATGTTGATCTAATGCCAAAATGTTGGGTAAAATAGGTCAGCTCCTAGCCAATAAAGAACTGAAAATTGTCGAACATCTGCTGAGATATAAGACAATTAATTGGGGGATAATGGACAGAAAGCTCCATTATTTAGGCCAAATATAGTTGGAATTTTGGTGAATAAATTACGGGAAGTTGAACAATCAGATATGGCAAAATGGCAAATAAATGCCGGAATGTCGGACAAAAGGCGCCATCATGTACTTCAATTATAGCCTGAAAGATAAAAAAAAATGGCGGGAATTTGGTCAATTATGGATTGAAAATTCGCCAATAAATGCCGGAAATTTATCCAAAACATGCAGGAGATGTGACCAATTTATGCTGGAAAATTGGACTCAATGTAGGTAAAAGTTTGCTGAAAAATGCAGACACAATGTTGATCTAATGCCAAAATGTTGGGTAAAATAGGTCAGGTGCTAGCCAATAAAGAACTGAAAATTGTCGAACATCTGCTGAGATATAAGACAATTAATTGGGGGATAATGGACAGAAAGCTCCATTATTTAGTCCAAATATAGTTGGAATTTTGGTGAATAAATTACGGGAAGTTGAACAATCAGATATGGCAAAATGGCTAATAAATGCCGGAATGTCGGACAAAAGGCGCCATCTTGTACGTCAATTATATAGCCCGAATGATAAAAAAATGGCGGGAATTTGGTCAATTATGGATGGAAAATTCGCCAATAAATGCCGGAAATTTATCCCATACATGCCGGAAATGTGACCAATTTATGCTGGAAAATTGGACTCAATGTAGGTAAAAGTTTGCTGAAAAATGCAGACACAATGTTGATCTAATGCCAAAATGTTGGGTAAAATAGGTCAGGTGCTAGCCAATAAAGTACTGAAAATTGTCGAACATCTGCTGAAATATAAGACAATTAATTGGGGGATAATGGACAAAAAGCTCCATTATTTAGGCCAAATATAGTTGGAATTTTGGTGAATAAATTACGGGAAGTTGACCAATCAGATATGGCAAAATGGCAAATAAATGCCGGAATGTCGGACAAAAGGCGCCATCTTGTACGTCAATTATAGCCTGAGTGATAAAAAAAATGGCGGGAATTTGGTCAATTATGGATGGAAAATTCGCCAATAAATGCCGGAAATTTATCCCATACATGCCGGAAATGTGACCAATTTATGCTGGAAAATTGGACTCAATGTAGGTAAAAGTTTGCTGAAAAATGCAGACACAATGTTGATCTAATGCCAAAATGTTGGGTAAAATAGGTCAGGTCCTAGCCAATAAAGTACTGAAAATTGTCGAACATCTGCTGAGATATAAGACAATTAATTGGGGGATAATGGACAAAAAGCTCCATTATTTAGGCCAAATATAGTTGGAATTTTGGTGAATAAATTACGGGAAATTGAACAATCAGATATGGCAAAATGGCTAATAAATGCCGGAATGTCGGACAAAAGGCGCCATCTTGTACGTCAATTATAGCCTGAATGATAAAAAAAATGGCGGGAATTTGGTCAGTTATGGATGGAAAATTCGCCAATAAATGCCGGAAATTTATCCCATACATGCCGGAAATGTGACCAATTTATGCTGGAAAATTGGAGTCAATGTAGGTAAAAGTTTGCTGAAAAATGCAGACACAATGTTGATCTAATGTCAAAATGTTGGGTAAAATAGGTCAGGTGCTAGCCAATAAAGTACTGAAAATTGTCGAACATCTGCTGAAATATAAGACAATTAATTGGGGGATAATGGACAAAAAGCTCCATTATTTAGGCCAAATATAGTTGGAATTTTGGTGAATAAATTACGGGAAGTTGAACAATCAGATATGGCAAAATGGCAAATAAATGCCGGAATGTCGGACAAAAGGCGCCATCTTGTACGTCAATTATAGCCTGAATGATAAAAAAAATGGCGGGAATTTGGTCAATTATGGATGGAAAATTCGCCAATAAATGCCGGAAATTTATCCCATACATGCCGGAAATGTGACCAATTTATGCTGGAAAATTGGACTCAATGTAGGTAAAAGTTTGCTGAAAAATGCAGACACAATGTTGATCTAATGCCAAAATGTTGGGTAAAATAGGTCAGGTGCTAGCCAATAAAGTACTGAAAATTGTCGAACATCTGCTGAGATATAAGACAATTAATTGGGGGATAATGGACAAAAAGCTCCATTATTTAGGCCAAATATAGTTGGAATTTTGGTGAATAAATTACGGGAAGTTGAACAATCAGATATGGCAAAATGGCAAATAAATGCCGGAATGTCGGACAAAAGGCGCCATCTTGTACGTCAATTATAGCCTGAATGATAAAAAAAATGGCGGGAATTTGGTCAATTATGGATGGAAAATTCGCCAATAAATGCCGGAAATTTATCCCATACATGCCGGAAATGTGACCAATTTATGCTGGAAAATTGGACTCAATGTAGGTAAAAGTTTGCTGAAAAATGCAGACACAATGTTGATCTAATGCCAAAATGTTGGGTAAAATAGGTCATGTGCTAGCCAATAAAGTACTGAAAATTGTCGAACATCTGCTGAAATATAAGACAATTAATTGGGGGGATAATGGACAAAAAGCTCCATTATTTAGGCCAAATATAGTTGGAATTTTGGTGAATAAATTACGGGAAGTTGAACAATCAGATATGGCAAAATGGCTAATAAATGCCGGAATGTCGGACAAAAGGCGCCATCTTGTACGTCAATTATAGCCTGAATGATAAAAAAAATGGCGGGAATTTGGTCAATTATGGATGGAAAATTCGCCAATAAATGCCGGAAATTTATCCCATACATGCCGGAAATGTGACCAATTTATGCTGGAAAATTGGACTCAATGTAGGTAAAAGTTTGCTGAAAAATGCAGACACAATGTTGATCTAATGCCAAAATGTTGGGTAAAATAGGTCAGGTGCTAGCCAATAAAGTACTGAAAATTGTCGAACATCTGCTGAGATATAAGACAATTAATTGGGGGATAATGGACAAAAAGCTCCATTATTTAGGCCAAATATAGTTGGAATTTTGGTGAATAAATTACGGGAAGTTGAACAATCAGATATGGCAAAATGGCAAATAAATGCCGGAATGTCGGACAAAAGGCGCCATCTTGTACGTCAATTATAGCCTGAATGATAAAAAAAATGGCGGGAATTTGGTCAATTATGGATGGAAAATTCGCCAATAAATGCCGGAAATTTATCCCATACATGCCGGAAATGTGACCAATTTATGCTGGAAAATTGGACTCAATGTAGGTAAAAGTTTGCTGAAAAATGCAGACACAATGTTGATCTAATGTCAAAATGTTGGGTAAAATAGGTCAGGTGCTAGCCAATAAAGTACTGAAAATTGTCGAACGTCTGCTGACATATAAGACAATTAATTGGGGGATAATGGACAAAAAGCTCCATTATTTAGGCCAAATATAGTTGGAATTTTGGTGAATAAATTACGGGAAGTTGAACAATCAGATATGGCAAAATGGCTAATAAATGCCGGAATGTCGGACAAAAGGCGCCATCTTGTACGTCAATTATAGCCTGAGTGATAAAAAAAATGGCGGGAATTTGGTCAATTATGGATGGAAAATTCGCCAATAAATGCCGGAAATTTATCCCATACATGCCGGAAATGTGACCAATTTATGCTGGAAAATTGGACTCAATGTAGGTAAAAGTTTGCTGAAAAATGCAGACACAATGTTGATCTAATGCCAAAATGTTGGGTAAAATAGGTCAGGTGCTAGCCAATAAAGTACTGAAAATTGTCGAACATCTGCTGAAATATAAGACAATTAATTGGGGGATAATGGACAAAAAGCTCCATTATTTAGGCCAAATATAGTTGGAATTTTGGTGAATAAATTACGGGAAGTTGAACAATCAGATATGGCAAAATGGCTAATAAATGCCGGAATGTCGGACAAAAGGCGCCATCTTGTACGTCAATTATAGCCTGAATGATAAAAAAAATGGCGGGAATTTGGTCAATTATGGATGGAAAATTCGCCAATAAATGCCGGAAATTTATCCCATACATGCCGGAAATGTGACCAATTTATGCTGGAAAATTGGACTCAATGTAGGTAAAAGTTTGCTGAAAAATGCAGACACAATGTTGATCTAATGCCAAAATGTTGGGTAAAATAGGTCAGGTGCTAGCCAATAAAGTACTGAAAATTGTCGAACATCTGCTGAGATATAAGACAATTAATTGGGGGATAATGGACAAAAAGCTCCATTATTTAGGCCAAATATAGTTGGAATTTTGGTGAATAAATTACGGGAAGTTGAACAATCAGATATGGCAAAATGGCAAATAAATGCCGGAATGTCGGACAAAAGGCGCCATCTTGTACGTCAATTATAGCCTGAATGATAAAAAAAATGGCGGGAATTTGGTCAATTATGGATGGAAAATTCGCCAATAAATGCCGGAAATTTATCCCATACATGCCGGAAATGTGACCAATTTATGCTGGAAAATTGGACTCAATGTAGGTAAAAGTTTGCTGAAAAATGCAGACACAATGTTGATCTAATGCCAAAATGTTGGGTAAAATAGGTCAGGTGCTAGCCAATAAAGTACTGAAAATTGTCGAACATCTGCTGAAATATAAGACAATTAATTGGGGGATAATGGACAAAAAGCTCCATTATTTAGGCCAAATATAGTTGGAATTTTGGTGAATAAATTACGGGAAGTTGAACAATCAGATATGGCAAAATGGCTAATAAATGCCGGAATGTCGGACAAAAGGCGCCATCTTGTACGTCAATTATAGCCTGAATGATAAAAAAAAATGGCGGGAATTTGGTCAATTATGGATGGAAAATTCGCCAATAAATGCCGGAAATTTATCCCATACATGCCGGAAATGTGACCAATTTATGCTGGAAAATTGGACTCAATGTAGGTAAAAGTTTGCTGAAAAATGCAGACACAATGTTGATCTAATGCCAAAATGTTGGGTAAAATAGGTCAGGTGCTAGCCAATAAAGTACTGAAAATTGTCGAACATCTGCTGAGATATAAGACAATTAATTGGGGGATAATGGACAAAAAGCTCCATTATTTAGGCCAAATATAGTTGGAATTTTGGTGAATAAATTACGGGAAGTTGAACAATCAGATATGGCAAAATGGCTAATAAATGCCGGAATGTCGGACAAAAGGCGCCATCTTGTACGTCAATTATAGCCTGAATGATAAAAAAAAATGGCGGGAATTTGGTCAATTATGGATGGAAAATTCGCCAATAAATGCCGGAAATTTATCCCATACATGCCGGAAATGTGACCAATTTATGCTGGAAAATTGGACTCAATGTAGGTAAAAGTTTGCTGAAAAATGCAGACACAATGTTGATCTAATGCCAAAATGTTGGGTAAAATAGGTCAGGTGCTAGCCAATAAAGTACTGAAAATTGTCGAACGTCTGCTGTCATATAAGACAATTAATTGGGGGATAATGGACAAAAAGCTCCATTATTTAGGCCAAATATAGTTGGAATTTTGGTGAATAAATTACGGGAAGTTGAACAATCAGATATGGCAAAATGGCTAATAAATGCCGGAATGTCGGACAAAAGGCGCCATCTTGTACGTCAATTATAGCCTGAATGATAAAAAAAAATGGCGGGAATTTGGTCAATTATGGATGGAAAATTCGCCAATAAATGCCGGAAATTTATCCCATACATGCCGGAAATGTGACCAATTTATGCTGGAAAATTGGACTCAATGTAGGTAAAAGTTTGCTGAAAAATGCAGACACAATGTTGATCTAATGCCAAAATGTTGGGTAAAATAGGTCAGGTGCTAGCCAATAAAGTACTGAAAATTGTCGAACGTCTGCTGACATATAAGACAATTAATTGGGGGATAATGGACAAAAAGCTCCATTATTTAGGCCAAATATAGTTGGAATTTTGGTGAATAAATTACGGGAAGTTGAACAATCAGATATGGCAAAATGGCAAATAAATGCCGGAATGTCGGACAAAAGGCGCCATCTTGTACGTCAATTATAGCCTGAATGATAAAAAAAATGGCGGGAATTTGGTCAATTATGGATGGAAAATTCGCCAATAAATGCCGGAAATTTATCCCATACATGCCGGAAATGTGACCAATTTATGCTGGAAAATTGGACTCAATGTAGGTAAAAGTTTGCTGAAAAATGCAGACACAATGTTGATCTAATGCCAAAATGTTGGGTAAAATAGGTCAGGTGCTAGCCAATAAAGTACTGAAAATTGTCGAACATCTGCTGACATATAAGACAATTAATTGGGGGATAATGGACAAAAAGCTCCATTATTTAGGCCAAATATAGTTGGAATTTTGGTGAATAAATTACGGGAAGTTGAACAATCAGATATGGCAAAATGGCAAATAAATGCCGGAATGTCGGACAAAAGGCGCCATCTTGTACGTCAATTATAGCCTGAATGATAAAAAAAATGGCGGGAATTTGGTCAATTATGGATGGAAAATTCGCCAATAAATGCCGGAAATTTATCCCATACATGCCGGAAATGTGACCAATTTATGCTGGAAAATTGGACTCAATGTAGGTAAAAGTTTGCTGAAAAATGCAGACACAATGTTGATCTAATGCCAAAATGTTGGGTAAAATAGGTCAGGTGCTAGCCAATAAAGTACTGAAAATTGTCGAACATCTGCTGTCATATAAGACAATTAATTGGGGGATAATGGACAAAAAGCTCCATTATTTAGGCCAAATATAGTTGGAATTTTGGTGAATAAATTACGGGAAGTTGAACAATCAGATATGGCAAAATGGCTAATAAATGCCGGAATGTCGGACAAAAGGCGCCATCTTGTACGTCAATTATAGCCTGAATGATAAAAAAAATGGCGGGAATTTGGTCAATTATGGATGGAAAATTCGCCAATAAATGCCGGAAATTTATCCCATACATGCCGGAAATGTGACCAATTTATGCTGGAAAATTGGACTCAATGTAGGTAAAAGTTTGCTGAAAAATGCAGACACAATGTTGATCTAATGCCAAAATGTTGGGTAAAATAGGTCAGGTGCTAGCCAATAAAGTACTGAAAATTGTCGAACATCTGCTGAAATATAAGACAATTAATTGGGGGATAATGGACAAAAAGCTCCATTATTTAGGCCAAATATAGTTGGAATTTTGGTGAATAAATTACGGGAAGTTGAACAATCAGATATGGCAAAATGGCTAATAAATGCCGGAATGTCGGACAAAAGGCGCCATCTTGTACGTCAATTATAGCCTGAATGATAAAAAAAATGGCGGGAATTTGGTCAATTATGGATGGAAAATTCGCCAATAAATGCCGGAAATTTATCCCATACATGCCGGAAATGTGACCAATTTATGCTGGAAAATTGGACTCAATGTAGGTAAAAGTTTGCTGAAAAATGCAGACACAATGTTGATCTAATGCCAAAATGTTGGGTAAAATAGGTCAGGTGCTAGCCAATAAAGTACTGAAAATTGTCGAACATCTGCTGACATATAAGACAATTAATTGGGGGATAATGGACAAAAAGCTCCATTATTTAGGCCAAATATAGTTGGAATTTTGGTGAATAAATTACGGGAAGTTGAACAATCAGATATGGCAAAATGGCTAATAAATGCCGGAATGTCGGACAAAAGGCGCCATCTTGTACGTCAATTATAGCCTGAATGATAAAAAAAATGGCGGGAATTTGGTCAATTATGGATGGAAAATTCGCCAATAAATGCCGGAAATTTATCCCATACATGCCGGAAATGTGACCAATTTATGCTGGAAAATTGGACTCAATGTAGGTAAAAGTTTGCTGAAAAATGCAGACACAATGTTGATCTAATGCCAAAATGTTGGGTAAAATAGGTCAGGTGCTAGCCAATAAAGTACTGAAAATTGTCGAACATCTGCTGACATATAAGACAATTAATTGGGGGATAATGGACAAAAAGCTCCATTATTTAGGCCAAATATAGTTGGAATTTTGGTGAATAAATTACGGGAAGTTGAACAATCAGATATGGCAAAATGGCAAATAAATGCCGGAATGTCGGACAAAAGGCGCCATCTTGTACGTCAATTATAGCCTGAATGATAAAAAAAAATGGCGGGAATTTGGTCAATTATGGATGGAAAATTCGCCAATAAATGCCGGAAATTTATCCCATACATGCCGGAAATGTGACCAATTTATGCTGGAAAATTGGACTCAATGTAGGTAAAAGTTTGCTGAAAAATGCAGACACAATGTTGATCTAATGCCAAAATGTTGGGTAAAATAGGTCAGGTGCTAGCCAATAAAGTACTGAAAATTGTCGAACATCTGCTGTCATATAAGACAATTAATTGGGGGATAATGGACAAAAAGCTCCATTATTTAGGCCAAATATAGTTGGAATTTTGGTGAATAAATTACGGGAAGTTGAACAATCAGATATGGCAAAATGGCAAATAAATGCCGGAATGTCGGACAAAAGGCGCCATCTTGTACGTCAATTATAGCCTGAATGATAAAAAAAATGGCGGGAATTTGGTCAATTATGGATGGAAAATTCGCCAATAAATGCCGGAAATTTATCCCATACATGCCGGAAATGTGACCAATTTATGCTGGAAAATTGGACTCAATGTAGGTAAAAGTTTGCTGAAAAATGCAGACACAATGTTGATCTAATGCCAAAATGTTGGGTAAAATAGGTCAGGTGCTAGCCAATAAAGTACTGAAAATTGTCGAACATCTGCTGACATATAAGACAATTAATTGGGGGATAATGGACAAAAAGCTCCATTATTTAGGCCAAATATAGTTGGAATTTTGGTGAATAAATTACGGGAAGTTGAACAATCAGATATGGCAAAATGGCTAATAAATGCCGGAATGTCGGACAAAAGGCGCCATCTTGTACGTCAATTATAGCCTGAATGATAAAAAAAATGGCGGGAATTTGGTCAATTATGGATGGAAAATTCGCCAATAAATGCCGGAAATTTATCCCATACATGCCGGAAATGTGACCAATTTATGCTGGAAAATTGGACTCAATGTAGGTAAAAGTTTGCTGAAAAATGCAGACACAATGTTGATCTAATGCCAAAATGTTGGGTAAAATAGGTCAGGTGCTAGCCAATAAAGTACTGAAAATTGTCGAACGTCTGCTGTCATATAAGACAATTAATTGGGGGACAATGGACAAAAAGCTCCATTATTTAGGCCAAATATAGTTGGAATTTTGGTGAATAAATTACGGGAAGTTGAACAATCAGATATGGCAAAATGGCTAATAAATGCCGGAATGTCGGACAAAAGGCGCCATCTTGTACGTCAATTATAGCCTGAATGATAAAAAAAATGGCGGGAATTTGGTCAATTATGGATGGAAAATTCGCCAATAAATGCCGGAAATTTATCCCATACATGCCGGAAATGTGACCAATTTATGCTGGAAAATTGGACTCAATGTAGGTAAAAGTTTGCTGAAAAATGCAGACACAATGTTGATCTAATGCCAAAATGTTGGGTAAAATAGGTCAGGTGCTAGCCAATAAAGTACTGAAAATTGTCGAACGTCTGCTGTCATATAAGACAATTAATTGGGGGATAATGGACAAAAAGCTCCATTATTTAGGCCAAATATAGTTGGAATTTTGGTGAATAAATTACGGGAAGTTGAACAATCAGATATGGCAAAATGGCTAATAAATGCCGGAATGTCGGACAAAAGGCGCCATCTTGTACGTCAATTATAGCCTGAATGATAAAAAAAATGGCGGGAATTTGGTCAATTATGGATGGAAAATTCGCCAATAAATGCCGGAAATTTATCCCATACATGCCGGAAATGTGACCAATTTATGCTGGAAAATTGGACTCAATGTAGGTAAAAGTTTGCTGAAAAATGCAGACACAATGTTGATCTAATGCCAAAATGTTGGGTAAAATAGGTCAGGTGCTAGCCAATAAAGTACTGAAAATTGTCGAACGTCTGCTGTCATATAAGACAATTAATTGGGGGATAATGGACAAAAAGCTCCATTATTTAGGCCAAATATAGTTGGAATTTTGGTGAATAAATTACGGGAAGTTGAACAATCAGATATGGCAAAATGGCTAATAAATGCCGGAATGTCGGACAAAAGGCGCCATCTTGTACGTCAATTATAGCCTGAATGATAAAAAAAATGGCGGGAATTTGGTCAATTATGGATGGAAAATTCGCCAATAAATGCCGGAAATTTATCCCATACATGCCGGAAATGTGACCAATTTATGCTGGAAAATTGGACTCAATGTAGGTAAAAGTTTGCTGAAAAATGCAGACACAATGTTGATCTAATGCCAAAATGTTGGGTAAAATAGGTCAGGTGCTAGCCAATAAAGTACTGAAAATTGTCGAACATCTGCTGAGATATAAGACAATTAATTGGGGGATAATGGACAAAAAGCTCCATTATTTAGGCCAAATATAGTTGGAATTTTGGTGAATAAATTACGGGAAGTTGAACAATCAGATATGGCAAAATGGCTAATAAATGCCGGAATGTCGGACAAAAGGCGCCATCTTGTACGTCAATTATAGCCTGAATGATAAAAAAAATGGCGGGAATTTGGTCAATTATGGATGGAAAATTCGCCAATAAATGCCGGAAATTTATCCCATACATGCCGGAAATGTGACCAATTTATGCTGGAAAATTGGACTCAATGTAGGTAAAAGTTTGCTGAAAAATGCAGACACAATGTTGATCTAATGCCAAAATGTTGGGTAAAATAGGTCAGGTGCTAGCCAATAAAGTACTGAAAATTGTCGAACGTCTGCTGTCATATAAGACAATTAATTGGGGGATAATGGACAAAAAGCTCCATTATTTAGGCCAAATATAGTTGGAATTTTGGTGAATAAATTACGGGAAGTTGAACAATCAGATATGGCAAAATGGCTAATAAATGCCGGAATGTCGGACAAAAGGCGCCATCTTGTACGTCAATTATAGCCTGAATGATAAAAAAAAATGGCGGGAATTTGGTCAATTATGGATGGAAAATTCGCCAATAAATGCCGGAAATTTATCCCATACATGCCGGAAATGTGACCAATTTATGCTGGAAAATTGGACTCAATGTAGGTAAAAGTTTGCTGAAAAATGCAGACACAATGTTGATCTAATGCCAAAATGTTGGGTAAAATAGGTCAGGTGCTAGCCAATAAAGTACTGAAAATTGTCGAACGTCTGCTGTCATATAAGACAATTAATTGGGGGACAATGGACAAAAAGCTCCATTATTTAGGCCAAATATAGTTGGAATTTTGGTGAATAAATTACGGGAAGTTGAACAATCAGATATGGCAAAATGGCAAATAAATGCCGGAATGTCGGACAAAAGGCGCCATCTTGTACGTCAATTATAGCCTGAATGATAAAAAAAATGGCGGGAATTTGGTCAATTATGGATGGAAAATTCGCCAATAAATGCCGGAAATTTATCCCATACATGCCGGAAATGTGACCAATTTATGCTGGAAAATTGGACTCAATGTAGGTAAAAGTTTGCTGAAAAATGCAGACACAATGTTGATCTAATGCCAAAATGTTGGGTAAAATAGGTCAGGTGCTAGCCAATAAAGTACTGAAAATTGTCGAACATCTGCTGAGATATAAGACAATTAATTGGGGGATAATGGACAAAAAGCTCCATTATTTAGGCCAAATATAGTTGGAATTTTGGTGAATAAATTACGGGAAGTTGAACAATCAGATATGGCAAAATGGCAAATAAATGCCGGAATGTCGGACAAAAGGCGCCATCTTGTACGTCAATTATAGCCTGAATGATAAAAAAAATGGCGGGAATTTGGTCAATTATGGATGGAAAATTCGCCAATAAATGCCGGAAATTTATCCCATACATGCCGGAAATGTGACCAATTTATGCTGGAAAATTGGACTCAATGTAGGTAAAAGTTTGCTGAAAAATGCAGACACAATGTTGATCTAATGCCAAAATGTTGGGTAAAATAGGTCAGGTGCTAGCCAATAAAGTACTGAAAATTGTCGAACATCTGCTGAGATATAAGACAATTAATTGGGGGATAATGGACAAAAAGCTCCATTATTTAGGCCAAATATAGTTGGAATTTTGGTGAATAAATTACGGGAAGTTGAACAATCAGATATGGCAAAATGGCTAATAAATGCCGGAATGTCGGACAAAAGGCGCCATCTTGTACGTCAATTATAGCCTGAATGATAAAAAAAATGGCGGGAATTTGGTCAATTATGGATGGAAAATTCGCCAATAAATGCCGGAAATTTATCCCATACATGCCGGAAATGTGACCAATTTATGCTGGAAAATTGGACTCAATGTAGGTAAAAGTTTGCTGAAAAATGCAGACACAATGTTGATCTAATGCCAAAATGTTGGGTAAAATAGGTCAGGTGCTAGCCAATAAAGTACTGAAAATTGTCGAACGTCTGCTGTCATATAAGACAATTAATTGGGGGACAATGGACAAAAAGCTCCATTATTTAGGCCAAATATAGTTGGAATTTTGGTGAATAAATTACGGGAAGTTGAACAATCAGATATGGCAAAATGGCTAATAAATGCCGGAATGTCGGACAAAAGGCGCCATCTTGTACGTCAATTATAGCCTGAGTGATAAAAAAAAATGGCGGGAATTTGGTCAATTATGGATGGAAAATTCGCCAATAAATGCCGGAAATTTATCCCATACATGCCGGAAATGTGACCAATTTATGCTGGAAAATTGGACTCAATGTAGGTAAAAGTTTGCTGAAAAATGCAGACACAATGTTGATCTAATGCCAAAATGTTGGGTAAAATAGGTCAGGTGCTAGCCAATAAAGTACTGAAAATTGTCGAACGTCTGCTGTCATATAAGACAATTAATTGGGGGACAATGGACAAAAAGCTCCATTATTTAGGCCAAATATAGTTGGAATTTTGGTGAATAAATTACGGGAAGTTGAACAATCAGATATGGCAAAATGGCAAATAAATGCCGGAATGTCGGACAAAAGGCGCCATCTTGTACGTCAATTATAGCCTGAATGATAAAAAAAATGGCGGGAATTTGGTCAATTATGGATGGAAAATTCGCCAATAAATGCCGGAAATTTATCCCATACATGCCGGAAATGTGACCAATTTATGCTGGAAAATTGGACTCAATGTAGGTAAAAGTTTGCTGAAAAATGCAGACACAATGTTGATCTAATGCCAAAATGTTGGGTAAAATAGGTCAGGTGCTAGCCAATAAAGTACTGAAAATTGTCGAACGTCTGCTGTCATATAAGACAATTAATTGGGGGACAATGGACAAAAAGCTCCATTATTTAGGCCAAATATAGTTGGAATTTTGGTGAATAAATTACGGGAAGTTGAACAATCAGATATGGCAAAATGGCAAATAAATGCCGGAATGTCGGACAAAAGGCGCCATCTTGTACGTCAATTATAGCCTGAATGATAAAAAAAATGGCGGGAATTTGGTCAATTATGGATGGAAAATTCGCCAATAAATGCCGGAAATTTATCCCATACATGCCGGAAATGTGACCAATTTATGCTGGAAAATTGGACTCAATGTAGGTAAAAGTTTGCTGAAAAATGCAGACACAATGTTGATCTAATGCCAAAATGTTGGGTAAAATAGGTCAGGTGCTAGCCAATAAAGTACTGAAAATTGTCGAACGTCTGCTGTGATATAAGACAATTAATTGGGGGACAATGGACAAAAAGCTCCATTATTTAGGCCAAATATAGTTGGAATTTTGGTGAATAAATTACGGGAAGTTGAACAATCAGATATGGCAAAATGGCAAATAAATGCCGGAATGTCGGACAAAAGGCGCCATCTTGTACGTCAATTATAGCCTGAATGATAAAAAAAAATGGCGGGAATTTGGTCAATTATGGATGGAAAATTCGCCAATAAATGCCGGAAATTTATCCCATACATGCCGGAAATGTGACCAATTTATGCTGGAAAATTGGACTCAATGTAGGTAAAAGTTTGCTGAAAAATGCAGACACAATGTTGATCTAATGCCAAAATGTTGGGTAAAATAGGTCAGGTGCTAGCCAATAAAGTACTGAAAATTGTCGAACGTCTGCTGTCATATAAGACAATTAATTGGGGGATAATGGACAAAAAGCTCCATTATTTAGGCCAAATATAGTTGGAATTTTGGTGAATAAATTACGGGAAGTTGAACAATCAGATATGGCAAAATGGCTAATAAATGCCGGAATGTCGGACAAAAGGCGCCATCTTGTACGTCAATTATAGCCTGAGTGATAAAAAAAATGGCGGGAATTTGGTCAATTATGGATGGAAAATTCGCCAATAAATGCCGGAAATTTATCCCATACATGCCGGAAATGTGACCAATTTATGCTGGAAAATTGGACTCAATGTAGGTAAAAGTTTGCTGAAAAATGCAGACACAATGTTGATCTAATGCCAAAATGTTGGGTAAAATAGGTCAGGTGCTAGCCAATAAAGTACTGAAAATTGTCGAACGTCTGCTGTCATATAAGACAATTAATTGGGGGATAATGGACAAAAAGCTCCATTATTTAGGCCAAATATAGTTGGAATTTTGGTGAATAAATTACGGGAAGTTGAACAATCAGATATGGCAAAATGGCTAATAAATGCCGGAATGTCGGACAAAAGGCGCCATCTTGTACGTCAATTATAGCCTGAATGATAAAAAAAAATGGCGGGAATTTGGTCAATTATGGATGGAAAATTCGCCAATAAATGCCGGAAATTTATCCCATACATGCCGGAAATGTGACCAATTTATGCTGGAAAATTGGACTCAATGTAGGTAAAAGTTTGCTGAAAAATGCAGACACAATGTTGATCTAATGCCAAAATGTTGGGTAAAATAGGTCAGGTGCTAGCCAATAAAGTACTGAAAATTGTCGAACGTCTGCTGACATATAAGACAATTAATTGGGGGATAATGGACAAAAAGCTCCATTATTTAGGCCAAATATAGTTGGAATTTTGGTGAATAAATTACGGGAAGTTGAACAATCAGATATGGCAAAATGGCAAATAAATGCCGGAATGTCGGACAAAAGGCGCCATCTTGTACGTCAATTATAGCCTGAATGATAAAAAAAATGGCGGGAATTTGGTCAATTATGGATGGAAAATTCGCCAATAAATGCCGGAAATTTATCCCATACATGCCGGAAATGTGACCAATTTATGCTGGAAAATTGGACTCAATGTAGGTAAAAGTTTGCTGAAAAATGCAGACACAATGTTGATCTAATGCCAAAATGTTGGGTAAAATAGGTCAGGTGCTAGCCAATAAAGTACTGAAAATTGTCGAACATCTGCTGAGATATAAGACAATTAATTGGGGGATAATGGACAAAAAGCTCCATTATTTAGGCCAAATATAGTTGGAATTTTGGTGAATAAATTACGGGAAGTTGAACAATCAGATATGGCAAAATGGCAAATAAATGCCGGAATGTCGGACAAAAGGCGCCATCTTGTACGTCAATTATAGCCTGAATGATAAAAAAAATGGCGGGAATTTGGTCAATTATGGATGGAAAATTCGCCAATAAATGCCGGAAATTTATCCCATACATGCCGGAAATGTGACCAATTTATGCTGGAAAATTGGACTCAATGTAGGTAAAAGTTTGCTGAAAAATGCAGACACAATGTTGATCTAATGCCAAAATGTTGGGTAAAATAGGTCAGGTGCTAGCCAATAAAGTACTGAAAATTGTCGAACATCTGCTGACATATAAGACAATTAATTGGGGGATAATGGACAAAAAGCTCCATTATTTAGGCCAAATATAGTTGGAATTTTGGTGAATAAATTACGGGAAGTTGAACAATCAGATATGGCAAAATGGCTAATAAATGCCGGAATGTCGGACAAAAGGCGCCATCTTGTACGTCAATTATAGCCTGAATGATAAAAAAAATGGCGGGAATTTGGTCAATTATGGATGGAAAATTCGCCAATAAATGCCGGAAATTTATCCCATACATGCCGGAAATGTGACCAATTTATGCTGGAAAATTGGACTCAATGTAGGTAAAAGTTTGCTGAAAAATGCAGACACAATGTTGATCTAATGCCAAAATGTTGGGTAAAATAGGTCAGGTGCTAGCCAATAAAGTACTGAAAATTGTCGAACGTCTGCTGACATATAAGACAATTAATTGGGGGATAATGGACAAAAAGCTCCATTATTTAGGCCAAATATAGTTGGAATTTTGGTGAATAAATTACGGGAAGTTGAACAATCAGATATGGCAAAATGGCTAATAAATGCCGGAATGTCGGACAAAAGGCGCCATCTTGTACGTCAATTATAGCCTGAATGATAAAAAAAATGGCGGGAATTTGGTCAATTATGGATGGAAAATTCGCCAATAAATGCCGGAAATTTATCCCATACATGCCGGAAATGTGACCAATTTATGCTGGAAAATTGGACTCAATGTAGGTAAAAGTTTGCTGAAAAATGCAGACACAATGTTGATCTAATGCCAAAATGTTGGGTAAAATAGGTCAGGTGCTAGCCAATAAAGTACTGAAAATTGTCGAACGTCTGCTGACATATAAGACAATTAATTGGGGGATAATGGACAAAAAGCTCCATTATTTAGGCCAAATATAGTTGGAATTTTGGTGAATAAATTACGGGAAGTTGAACAATCAGATATGGCAAAATGGCTAATAAATGCCGGAATGTCGGACAAAAGGCGCCATCTTGTACGTCAATTATAGCCTGAATGATAAAAAAAATGGCGGGAATTTGGTCAATTATGGATGGAAAATTCGCCAATAAATGCCGGAAATTTATCCCATACATGCCGGAAATGTGACCAATTTATGCTGGAAAATTGGACTCAATGTAGGTAAAAGTTTGCTGAAAAATGCAGACACAATGTTGATCTAATGCCAAAATGTTGGGTAAAATAGGTCAGGTGCTAGCCAATAAAGTACTGAAAATTGTCGAACATCTGCTGAGATATAAGACAATTAATTGGGGGATAATGGACAAAAAGCTCCATTATTTAGGCCAAATATAGTTGGAATTTTGGTGAATAAATTACGGGAAGTTGAACAATCAGATATGGCAAAATGGCTAATAAATGCCGGAATGTCGGACAAAAGGCGCCATCTTGTACGTCAATTATAGCCTGAATGATAAAAAAAAATGGCGGGAATTTGGTCAATTATGGATGGAAAATTCGCCAATAAATGCCGGAAATTTATCCCATACATGCCGGAAATGTGACCAATTTATGCTGGAAAATTGGACTCAATGTAGGTAAAAGTTTGCTGAAAAATGCAGACACAATGTTGATCTAATGCCAAAATGTTGGGTAAAATAGGTCAGGTGCTAGCCAATAAAGTACTGAAAATTGTCGAACATCTGCTGAAATATAAGACAATTAATTGGGGGATAATGGACAAAAAGCTCCATTATTTAGGCCAAATATAGTTGGAATTTTGGTGAATAAATTACGGGAAGTTGAACAATCAGATATGGCAAAATGGCTAATAAATGCCGGAATGTCGGACAAAAGGCGCCATCTTGTACGTCAATTATAGCCTGAATGATAAAAAAAATGGCGGGAATTTGGTCAATTATGGATGGAAAATTCGCCAATAAATGCCGGAAATTTATCCCATACATGCCGGAAATGTGACCAATTTATGCTGGAAAATTGGACTCAATGTAGGTAAAAGTTTGCTGAAAAATGCAGACACAATGTTGATCTAATGCCAAAATGTTGGGTAAAATAGGTCAGGTGCTAGCCAATAAAGTACTGAAAATTGTCGAACATCTGCTGACATATAAGACAATTAATTGGGGGATAATGGACAAAAAGCTCCATTATTTAGGCCAAATATAGTTGGAATTTTGGTGAATAAATTACGGGAAGTTGAACAATCAGATATGGCAAAATGGCTAATAAATGCCGGAATGTCGGACAAAAGGCGCCATCTTGTACGTCAATTATAGCCTGAATGATAAAAAAAATGGCGGGAATTTGGTCAATTATGGATGGAAAATTCGCCAATAAATGCCGGAAATTTATCCCATACATGCCGGAAATGTGACCAATTTATGCTGGAAAATTGGACTCAATGTAGGTAAAAGTTTGCTGAAAAATGCAGACACAATGTTGATCTAATGCCAAAATGTTGGGTAAAATAGGTCAGGTGCTAGCCAATAAAGTACTGAAAATTGTCGAACATCTGCTGAAATATAAGACAATTAATTGGGGGATAATGGACAAAAAGCTCCATTATTTAGGCCAAATATAGTTGGAATTTTGGTGAATAAATTACGGGAAGTTGAACAATCAGATATGGCAAAATGGCTAATAAATGCCGGAATGTCGGACAAAAGGCGCCATCTTGTACGTCAATTATAGCCTGAATGATAAAAAAAATGGCGGGAATTTGGTCAATTATGGATGGAAAATTCGCCAATAAATGCCGGAAATTTATCCCATACATGCCGGAAATGTGACCAATTTATGCTGGAAAATTGGACTCAATGTAGGTAAAAGTTTGCTGAAAAATGCAGACACAATGTTGATCTAATGCCAAAATGTTGGGTAAAATAGGTCAGGTGCTAGCCAATAAAGTACTGAAAATTGTCGAACGTCTGCTGAAATATAAGACAATTAATTGGGGGATAATGGACAAAAAGCTCCATTATTTAGGTCCAAATATAGTTGGAATTTTGGTGAATAAATTACGGGAAGTTGAACAATCAGATATGGCAAAATGGCTAATAAATGCCGGAATGTCGGACAAAAGGCGCCATCTTGTACGTCAATTATAGCCTGAGTGATAAAAAAAAATGGCGGGAATTTGGTCAATTATGGATGGAAAATTCGCCAATAAATGCCGGAAATTTATCCCATACATGCCGGAAATGTGACCAATTTATGCTGGAAAATTGGACTCAATGTAGGTAAAAGTTTGCTGAAAAATGCAGACACAATGTTGATCTAATGTCAAAATGTTGGGTAAAATAGGTCAGGTGCTAGCCAATAAAGTACTGAAAATTGTCGAACATCTGCTGAAATATAAGACAATTAATTGGGGGATAATGGACAAAAAGCTCCATTATTTAGGCCAAATATAGTTGGAATTTTGGTGAATAAATTACGGGAAGTTGAACAATCAGATATGGCAAAATGGCTAATAAATGCCGGAATGTCGGACAAAAGGCGCCATCTTGTACGTCAATTATAGCCTGAGTGATAAAAAAAAATGGCGGGAATTTGGTCAATTATGGATGGAAAATTCGCCAATAAATGCCGGAAATTTATCCCATACATGCCGGAAATGTGACCAATTTATGCTGGAAAATTGGACTCAATGTAGGTAAAAGTTTGCTGAAAAATGCAGACACAATGTTGATCTAATGCCAAAATGTTGGGTAAAATAGGTCAGGTGCTAGCCAATAAAGTACTGAAAATTGTCGAACATCTGCTGAGATATAAGACAATTAATTGGGGGATAATGGACAGAAAGCTCCATTATTTAGGCCAAATATAGTTGGAATTTTGGTGAATAAATTACGGGAAGTTGAACAATCAGATATGGCAAAATGGCTAATAAATGCCGGAATGTCGGACAAAAGGCGCCATCTTGTACGTCAATTATATAGCCCGAATGATAAAAAAAATGGCGGGAATTTGGTCAATTATGGATGGAAAATTCGCCAATAAATGCCGGAAATTTATCCCATACATGCCGGAAATGTGACCAATTTATGCTGGAAAATTGGACTCAATGTAGGTAAAAGTTTGCTGAAAAATGCAGACACAATGTTGATCTAATGTCAAAATGTTGGGTAAAATAGGTCAGGTGCTAGCCAATAAAGTACTGAAAATTGTCGAACATCTGCTGAAATATAAGACAATTAATTGGGGGATAATGGACAAAAAGCTCCATTATTTAGGCCAAATATAGTTGGAATTTTGGTGAATAAATTACGGGAAGTTGAACAATCAGATATGGCAAAATGGCTAATAAATGCCGGAATGTCGGACAAAAGGCGCCATCTTGTACGTCAATTATAGCCTGAGTGATAAAAAAAATGGCGGGAATTTGGTCAATTATGGATGGAAAATTCGCCAATAAATGCCGGAAATTTATCCCATACATGCCGGAAATGTGACCAATTTATGCTGGAAAATTGGACTCAATGTAGGTAAAAGTTTGCTGAAAAATGCAGACACAATGTTGATCTAATGCCAAAATGTTGGGTAAAATAGGTCAGGTGCTAGCCAATAAAGTACTGAAAATTGTCGAACATCTGCTGAAATATAAGACAATTAATTGGGGGATAATGGACAAAAAGCTCCATTATTTAGGCCAAATATAGTTGGAATTTTGGTGAATAAATTACGGGAAGTTGAACAATCAGATATGGCAAAATGGCTAATAAATGCCGGAATGTCGGACAAAAGGCGCCATCTTGTACGTCAATTATAGCCTGAGTGATAAAAAAAAATGGCGGGAATTTGGTCAATTATGGATGGAAAATTCGCCAATAAATGCCGGAAATTTATCCCATACATGCCGGAAATGTGACCAATTTATGCTGGAAAATTGGACTCAATGTAGGTAAAAGTTTGCTGAAAAATGCAGACACAATGTTGATCTAATGCCAAAATGTTGGGTAAAATAGGTCAGGTGCTAGCCAATAAAGTACTGAAAATTGTCGAACATCTGCTGAAATATAAGACAATTAATTGGGGGATAATGGACAAAAAGCTCCATTATTTAGGCCAAATATAGTTGGAATTTTGGTGAATAAATTACGGGAAGTTGAACAATCAGATATGGCAAAATGGCTAATAAATGCCGGAATGTCGGACAAAAGGCGCCATCTTGTACGTCAATTATAGCCTGAATGATAAAAAAAAATGGCGGGAATTTGGTCAATTATGGATGGAAAATTCGCCAATAAATGCCGGAAATTTATCCCATACATGCCGGAAATGTGACCAATTTATGCTGGAAAATTGGACTCAATGTAGGTAAAAGTTTGCTGAAAAATGCAGACACAATGTTGATCTAATGCCAAAATGTTGGGTAAAATAGGTCAGGTGCTAGCCAATAAAGTACTGAAAATTGTCGAACATCTGCTGAAATATAAGACAATTAATTGGGGGATAATGGACAAAAAGCTCCATTATTTAGGCCAAATATAGTTGGAATTTTGGTGAATAAATTACGGGAAGTTGAACAATCAGATATGGCAAAATGGCTAATAAATGCCGGAATGTCGGACAAAAGGCGCCATCTTGTACGTCAATTATAGCCTGAATGATAAAAAAAATGGCGGGAATTTGGTCAATTATGGATGGAAAATTCGCCAATAAATGCCGGAAATTTATCCCATACATGCCGGAAATGTGACCAATTTATGCTGGAAAATTGGACTCAATGTAGGTAAAAGTTTGCTGAAAAATGCAGACACAATGTTGATCTAATGCCAAAATGTTGGGTAAAATAGGTCAGGTGCTAGCCAATAAAGTACTGAAAATTGTCGAACATCTGCTGACATATAAGACAATTAATTGGGGGATAATGGACAAAAAGCTCCATTATTTAGGCCAAATATAGTTGGAATTTTGGTGAATAAATTACGGGAAGTTGAACAATCAGATATGGCAAAATGGCAAATAAATGCCGGAATGTCGGACAAAAGGCGCCATCTTGTACGTCAATTATATAGCCTGAATGATAAAAAAAAATGGCGGGAATTTGGTCAATTATGGATGGAAAATTCGCCAATAAATGCCGGAAATTTATCCCATACATGCCGGAAATGTGACCAATTTATGCTGGAAAATTGGACTCAATGTAGGTAAAAGTTTGCTGAAAAATGC
>JBAMCE010000164.1:0-12695 GCA_037075305.1 Drosophila kanekoi
ACTGTATGTTTAAAGATTAAATAGTCGGTTGAGCCTGTTTGGCTTTGACTTGCTCCCCTAGGCTGCAAATGCCAGATTAACAGGGATCCTGGTATCTAAGACAAGTTTTGGTAAAGCAGTTTTGGCAGCTAGATGGGGCTGTTTGTTTTAAGATTAAATTGATTAACTGGGATCCTTGTATCTGAGAAAAGTTTCGGTAAAGCAATTTTGACTTCCAGGTGAGGCTGTATGTTTTAGGATTAAATAGTCGGATGAGCCTGTTTGGCTTTGACTTGCGCCCCTAGGATGCAAATGCTGGATTAACAGGGTTCCTGGTATCTGGGACAAGTTTTGTTAAGGCAATTTTGAGTTCCAGGTGAGGCTTAATTTTTTAAGACTTAATAGTCGGGTGAGACTATTTGGCTTTGACTTGCTACCCTAGGCGGCACATGTCAGATTGGCGGGGCGCCTGGAATCTAAGACAAGGTTGGGTAAAACAGTTTTGACAGATAGGCAAGACCGTATGTTTTAAGATTAAAGAGTCGGGTGAGCCTGTTTGGCTTTGACTTGCGCCCCTGGGATGCAAATGCTGGATTAACAGGGTTCCTGGTATCTGAGACAAGTTTTGGTAAGGCAATTTTGAGTTCCAGGTGAGGCTGAATGTGTTAAGACTTAATAGTCGGGTGAGACTATTTTGCTTTGACTTGCCCCCCTATGCTGCAAATGCTAGATTAACAGGGCTCCTGGAATCTAAAAAAAAGTTTTAGTGAAACAGTTTTGAAAGCTAGGTAAGGCTGTATGTTTGGGGATTAAATAGTCGGGTGAGCCTGTTTAGCTTTGTTTTGCGCCCCTAGGATGCAAATGCTGGATTAACAGGGTTCCTGGTATCTGAGACAAGTTTTGGTAAGGAAATTTTGAATTCCAGGTGAGGTTGAATGTTTTGCTGACTTAATAGTCGGGTGAGGCTATTTGGTTTTGACTTGCTCCCCTAGGCTCCACATGCCAGATTGACAGGGCTCCTGGAATCTAAGACAAGGTTTGGTAAAACAGTTTTCAGAGCAAGGCAAGACTGTGGCGTTTTAAGATTAAAGAGTCGGGTGAGCCTGGTTTTGGCTTTGATCCCCTAGGATGCATATGCTGGGTTAACAGGGTTCCTTGGTATCTGAGACAAAGTTTGTTCAGGCAATTTTGAGTTCCAGGTGAGGCTGAATGTGTTAAGAGACTTAATAGTCGGGTGAGTCTATTTTGCTTTGACTTGCTTGCCCAAGCTGCAAATTTATATTAACAGGGCTCCTTGAATCTAAAAAAAGTTTGAGTAAAACAGTTTTGACAGCTAGGTATGGCTGTATGTTTTAAGATTAAATAGTCGGGTGAGCCTGATTGGCTTTGACTTGCGCCCCCAGGATGCAAATACTGGATTAACAGGGTTCCTGGTATCTGAGACAGGTTTTGTTCAAGCAGTTTTGGCGGCCAGATGGGGCTGTATGTTTTAAGACTTAGTCAGTCGGATGAGACTATTTGGCTTTTACTTAATTCCCTACGCTGCAAATGCTAGATTAACAGGGCTCCTGGTGTCCATGTCAAGTTTTGATGAAGCAGATTTGGCATCCAGATGGGGCTGTTTGTTTTAAGATTAAATTGCAGGATGAGCCTGTTTGGCTTTGAACTTCTCCCTAGGCAGCACACGCCAAATTGGCAGGGCTCCTGGTAACTGAGACAAGGTTTGGTAAAACAGGTTTGACAGCTAGGCAAGACTGTATGTTTTCAGATTAAGTAGTCGGGTGAGTCTGTTTGGCTTTGCCTTGCGCCCCAAGGATGCAAATGCTGGATTAACAGGATCCTGGTATTCGAGACAAGTTTTGGTTACGCAATTTTGAGTTCCAGGTCACGCTGAATGTGTTAATACTTAATAGTCGAGTGATGTTATTTGGCTTTGACTTGCTACCCTAGGCTGCAAATGCTAGGATTAACAGGGCTCCTGGTATCTAAGACAAGCTTTGGTAAAGCAGTTTTGGCAGCCAGATGGGGCTGTATGTTTTATGATTAAATTGTTGGGTGAGCCTGTTTGGCTTCTGAACTGCGCCCTTAGGATGAAAATGCTGGATTAACAGGGTTCCTGGTATCTGACACAAGTTTTGGTAAAGCAGTTTTGGCGGCCTGATGGGGTTGTATGTTTTCAGATTTAATAGTCGGGTGAGATCATTGACTTGCTCCCTAGACGGCACATGCCAGATTGCAGGGGCTCCTGGAATCTAAAAGTTTTGTAAACAGTTTTGACAGCCAGGTAAGGCTGTACGTCTTAAGATTAAATAGTCGGGTGAGCCTGTTTGACTTTGACTTGCGCCCCCAGGATGCAAATACTGGATTAACAGGGTTGCTGGTATCTGAGACTATTTGGGAAAGGCGCGTACCTGAGTTCCAGGTGAGGCTGCATTTTTTAGGATTATATAGTCGGATGAGCCTGTTTGGCTTTGACTTGCTCCCCGAGGCTCAGCATGCCAGATTGGCGGGGCTCCAGGCATCTAAGACAAGGTACGATAAAACAGTTTTGACAGCTAGGCAAGACTGCATATTTTAAGATTAAAGAGTCGGGTGAGCCTGTTTGGCTTTGACTTGAGCCCCTAGGATGCAAATGCTGGATTAACAGGGATCCTGGTATCTAAGACAAGTTTTGGTAAAGCAGTTTTGGCAGCCAGATGGGGCTGTTTATTTTAAGATTAAATTGATTAACAGGGATCCTTGTTTCTGAGAAAAGTTTCGGTAAAGCAATTTTTGACTTCCAGGTGAGGCTGTATGTTTTAGGATTAAATAGTCGGATGAGCCTATTTGGCTTTAACTTGCGCCCCTAGGATGCAAATGCTGGATTGCCAGGGGGTTCCTGGTATCTGAGACAAGTTTTGTTAAGGCAATTTTGAGTTCCAGGTGAGGCTTAATTTTTTAAGACTTAATAGTCGGGTGAGACTATTTGGCTTTGACTTGCTACCCTAGGCGGCACATGTCAGATTGGCGAGGCTCCTGGAATCTAAGACAAGGTTGGGTAAAACAGTTTTGACAGCTAGGCAAGACCGTATGTTTTAAGATTAAAAGAGTCTGGTGAGCCTGTTTGGCTTTGACTTGCGCCCCTGGGATGCAAATGCTGGATTAACAGGGTTCCTGGTATCTGAGACAAGTTTTGGTAAGGCAATTTTGAGTTCCAGGTGAGGCTGAATGTGTCAAGACTCAATAGTCGGGTGAGACTATTTTACTTTGACTTGCCCCCCTATGCTGCAAATGCTAGATTAACAGGGCTCCTGGAATCTAGGGGAAGTTTTAGTGAAACAGTTTTAGAAAGCTAGGTAAGGCTGTATGTTTGGGGATTAAATAGTCCGGGTGAGCCTGTTTAGCTTTGTTTTGCGCCCCTAGGATGCAAATGCTGGATTAACAGGGTTCCTGGTATCTGAGACAAGTTTTGTCAAGCAGTTTTGGGGCCGGGTTTTGGGGTGGGTGGTTGTAAGGAAATTTTGAATTCCAGGTGAGGCTGAATGTTTTACGACTTAATAGTCGGGTGAGGCTATTGGCTTTGACTTGCTCCCCTAGGGCTCCACATTCCGGACTGGCGGGGCTCCTGGAATCTAAGACAAGGTTTGGTACAACAGTTTTCAGAGCAAGGCAAGACTGTATGTTTTAAGATTAAAGAGTCGGGTGAGCCTGTTTGGCTTTGATCCCCTAGGGATGCATATGCTGGGTTAACAGGGTTCCTGGTATCTGAGACAAGTTTTGGTAAGGCAATTTTGAGTTCCAGGTGAGGCTGAATGTGTTAAGACTTAATAGTCGAGTGAGTCTATTTTGCTTTGACTTGCTCCCCCAAGCTGCAAATTCAGTATCAGCACAGGGCTCCTAGAATCTAAAAAATGTTTGAGTAAAACAGTTTTGACAGCTAGGTAGTGGCTGTATGTTTTAAGATTAAATAGTCGGGTGAGCCGGATTGGCTTTGACTTGCGCCCCCAGGATGCAAATACTGGATTAACAGGGTTCCTGGTATCTGAGACAGGTTTTGTTCAAGCAGTCTTGGCGGCCAGATGGGGCTGTATGTTTTAAGACTTAATAGTCGGATGAGACTATTTGGCTTTTACTTGCTCCCCTACGCTGCAAATGCTAGATTAACAGGGCTCCTGGTGTCCATGTCAAGTTTTGATAAAGCAGATTTGGCATCCAGATGGGGCTGTTTGTTTTGCAAAGATTAAATTGTAGGATGAGCCTGTTTGGCTTTGAACTTCTCCCCTAGGCAGCACACGTTTACTGGCAGGGCTCCTGGTAACTGAGACAAGGTTTGGTAAAACAGGTTTGACAGCTAGGCAAGACTGTATGTTTTCAGATTAAGTAGTCGGGTGAGTCTGTTTGGCTTTGTCTTGCGCCCCAAGGATGCAAATGCTGGATTAACAGGGATCCTGGTATCTGAGACAAGTTTTGGTTACGCAATTTTGAGTTCCAGGTCAAGCTGAATGTGTTAATACTTAATAGTCGGGTGAGGCTATTTGGCTTTGACTTTTTACCCTAGGCTGCAAGTGCTGGATATACAGGGCTCCTGGATAGCCTAGGTAAGCTTTGGTAAAGCAGTTTTGGCAGCCAGATGGGGCTGTATGTTTTATGATTAAATTGTCGGGTGACCCTGTTTGGCTTTGAACTGCGCCCTTAGGATGAAAATGCTGGATTAACAGGGTTCCTGGTATCTGACACAAGTTTTGGTAAAGCAGTTTTGGCGGCCAGATGGGGTTGTATGTTTTCAGATTTAATAGTCGGGTGAAGTTTATTGACTTGCTCCCCTAGACGGCACATGCCAGATTGGTGGGGCTCCTGGAATCTAAAAAAAAAGTTTTGGTAAAACAGTTTTGACAGCCAGGTAAGGCTGTACGTCTTAAGATTAAATAGTCGGGTGAGCCTGTTTGACTTTGACTTGCGCCCCCAGGATGCAAATACTGGATTAACAGGAGTTACTGGTATCTGAGACTAGTTTTTTTGGGGGGTTTTTTGTTTTTTTTTTTTTTTTTTTTTTTTACTTTTTTTTTTTTTTTTTTTTTTTTTTTTTTTTTTTTTTTTTTTTTTTTTTTTTTTTTTTTTTTTTTTTTTTTTTTTTTTTTTTTTTTTTTTTTTTTTTTTTTTTTTTTTTTTTTTTTTTTTTTTTTTTTTTTTTTTTTTTTTTTTTTTTTTTTTTTTTTTTTTTTTTTTTTTTTTTTTTTTTTTTTTTTTTTTTTTTTTTTTTGTTAGAGCAATTTTGAGTTCCAGGTGAGGCTGTATTTTTTAGGATTATATAGTGGGATGAGCCTGTTTGGCTTTGACTTGCACTCCTCAAGGCTCAGCATGCCAGATTGGCGGGGCTCCAGGCATCTAAGACAAGGTACGATAAAACAGTTTTGACAGCTAGGCAAGACTGTATATTTTAAGATTAAAGAGTCGGGTGAGCCTGTTTGGCTTTGACTTGCGCCCCTAGGATGCAAATGCTGGATTAACAGGGATCCTGGTATCTAAGACAAGTTTTGGTAAAGCAGTTTTGGCAGCCAGATGGGGCTGTTTATTTTAAGATTAAATTGATTAACAGGGATCCTTGTTTCTGAGAAAAGTTTCGGTAAAGCAATTTTGACTTCCAGGTGAGGCTGTATGTTTTAGGATTAAATAGTCGGATGAGCCTATTTGGCTTTAACTTGCGCCCCTAGGATGCAAATGCTGGAGTAACAGGGTTCCTGGTATCTGAGACAAGTTTTGTTAAGGCAATTTTTGAGTTCCAGGTGAGGCTTAATTTTTTAAGACTTAATAGTCGGGTGAGACTATTTGGCTTTGACTCTGCTCCCCTAGGCGGCACATGCCAGATTGGCGAGGCTTTTGGAATCTAAGACAAGGTTTGGCAAAACAGTTTTGACAGCTAGGCAAGACCGTATGTTTTAAGATTAAAGAGTCGGGTGAGTTTGTTTGGCTTTGACTTGCGCCCCTAGGATGCAAATGCTGGATTAACAGGGTTCCTGGTATCTGAGACAAGTTTTGGTAAGGCACTTTGAGTTCCAGGTGAGGCTGAATGTGTTAAGACTTAATAGTCGGGTGAGACTATTTTGCTTTGACTTGCTCCCCTATGCTGCAAATGCTAGATTAACAGGGCTCCTGGAATCTAAAAAAAGTTTTAGTAAAACTGTTTTGACAGCTAGGTAAGGCTGTATGTTTTAAGATTAAATAATGGGGTGAGCCTGCTTGGCTTTGTCTTGCGCCCCTAGGATGCAAATGCGTTGATTAATAGGGTTCCTGGTATCTGGAGATATGTTTTCAGTAAGGCATTCTTGAATTCCAGGTCAGGCTGAATGTTTTACGACTTAAAAGTCGGGTGAGGCTATTTGGCTTTGACTTGCTCCCCTAGGGCTCCACATGCCAGATTGGCGGGGGTCCTGGAATCTGAGACAAGGTTTGGTAAAACAGTTTTGAGAGCCAGGCAAGACTGTATGTTTTAAGATTAAAGAGTCGGGTGAGCCTGTTTGGCTTTGACTTTGCGCCCCTAGGATGCAAATGCTGGAATAACAGGGTTCCTGGTATCTGAGACAAGTTTGGGTAAGGTAATTGTGAGGCCTCAGGTGAGGCTGAATGTGTTAAGACTTAGTAGTCGTGTGAGTCTATTTTGCTTTGACTTGCTCCGCCAAGCTGCAAATGCTAGATTAACAGGGCTCCTGGAATCTAAAAAAAGTTTTAGTAAAACTGTTTTGACAGCTAGGTAAGGCTGTATGTTTTAAGATTAAATAGTCGGGCGAGCCTGTTTGGCTTTGCCTTGCGTCCCTAGGATGCAAATGCTGGATTAACAGGGTTCCTGGTATCTGAGACAAGTTTTCGTAAGGCAATTTTGAGTTCCAGGTGAGGCTGAATGTGTTAAGACTTAAAAGTCGGGTGAGGTTACTTGGCTTTGACTTGCTCCCCTAGGCTCCACATGCCAGATTGGCGGGGCTCCTGGAATCTAAGACACGGTTTGGTAAAACAGTTTTGAGAGCCAGGCAAGACTGTATGTTTTAAGATTAAAGAGTCTGGTGAGCCTGTTCAGTTTTAATTCATGCCCCTAGGATGCAAATTCTGGATTAATTCCAGAAATTTGAGACAAGTTTTGGCAAGGCAATTTTGAGTTCCAGGTGAGGCTGAATGTGTTAAGACTTAATAGTCGTGTGAGTCTATTTTGCTTTGACTTGCTCCGGCCAAGCTGCAGACCCTAGATTAACAGGGCTCCTTGAATCTAAAAAAGTTTAAGTTAAACAGTTTTGACAGCTAGGTATGGCTGTATGTTTTAAGATTAAATAGTCGGGTGAGCCTGTTTGGCTTTGACTTGCGCCCCCAGATTGGAAATACTGGATTAACAGGTATCCTGGTATCTGAGACAAGTTTTGTTCAAGCAGTTTTGGCGGCCAGATGGGGCTGTATATTTTAAGACTTAATAGTCGGGTGAGAATATTTGAGCTTTTGCCTGTTCCCCAACAAGCAGAAAACGCTAGATTAATTGTGTTCCTGGTATCTGAAACAAGTTTTGGTAAGGCCATTTTGAGTAACAGGTGAGGCTGAATGTGTTAAGACTTAATAGTCGGGTGAGACTATTTGGCTTTGACTTGCTACCCTAGGCTGAAGTTGCTAGATTAACAGAGATCCTTGTATCTGAGACAATTTTCGGTAAAGCAATTCTGACTTGTATGTGAGGCTGATTTCTTTAAGATTATATAGTCGGATGAGACTGTTTGGCTTTGACTTGCTCCTCTAGGCTCTACATGCCAGATTGGCTGGGCTCCAGGCATCTAAGACAAGGTTTGGTAAAACAGTTTTGTCAGCTAGGTAAATGACTGTATAAGTCTTTAAGATTGACCAGTTTGCTGAGCTTGCTGAGCTTTTGACTTGCTCCCATAGAATGCAAATGCCAACATCAACAGGGATCCTGGTATCTAAGACAAAGTTTTGGTAAAGCAGTTTTTGGCAGCCAGATGGGGCTGTTTGTTTTAAGATTAAATGAATGAACAGGGATCCTTGTATCTGAGAAAAGTTTCGGTAAAGCAATTTTGACTTCCAGGTGAGGCTGTATGTTTTAGGATTCCATAGTCCGGATGAGCCTATTAGGCTTAGACTTGCAGCCCTAGGATGCAAATGCTGGATGAACAGTGTTCCAAGGGCCTGAGACAAGTTTTGTTAAGGCAATTTTTAGAGTTCCAGGTGAGGCTTAATTTTCTAAGACTTAATAGTCAAGTGAGACTATTTGGCTCTGACTTGCTCCCCTAGGCGGCACATGCCAGATTGGATGGGCTCCTGGAATCTAAGACAAGGTTTGGTAAAACAGTTTTGACAGCATATGCAAGACGGCATGTTTTAAGATTAAAGAGTCGGGTGAGCCTGTTTGGCTTTGTCTTGCTCCGCTAGGATGCAAGTGCTGGATTGGTTCCTGGTATCTGAGACAAGTTTTGGCAAGGCAATTTTGAGTTCCAGGTGAGGCTGAATGTGTTAAGACTTAATAGTCGTGTGAGTTTTATTTTGCATGAACTTGCTCCGCCAAGCTGCAAATTCTAGATTAACAGGGCTCCCGGAATCTAAAAAAGTTTAAATTAAAATAGTTTTGACAGCTAGGTATGGCTGTATGTTTTAAGATTAAATAGTCGGGTGAGCCTGTTTAGCTTTGACACTTGCGCCCCCAGGATACAAATACTGGATTAACAGGGTTCCTGGTATCTGAGACAAGTTTTGTTCAAGCAGTTTTGGCAGCCAGATAAGACCGTATATTTTAAGACTTAATAGTCGGGTGAGAATATTTGGCTTTTACTTGCTCCCCTACGCTGCAAATGCTAGATTAACAGGGCTCCTGGTATCCATGGCAAGTGCTGATAAAGCAGATTTGGCAGGCAGATGGGGCTTTATTATTTGTTTTAAGATTAAATTGTAGGATGAGCCTGTTTGGCTTTGACTTGCGCCCCTAGGATGCAAATGCTGGATAAACAGGGTTCCTGGTATCTGAGACAAGTTTTGGTAAGGCAATTTTGAGTTCCAGGTGAGGCTAGATATTGATAGGGCTGTATGAGTCGTGTGAGTCTATTTTGCTTTGACTTGCTCCCGCCAAGCTGCAAATTCTAGATTAACAAGGGCTCCTGGAATCTAAAAAAAGTTTAAGTAAAATAGTTTTGACAGCTAGGGTATTGGCTGTATGTTTTTAAGATTAAATGAGTCGGGTGAGCCTGTTTGGCTTTGACTTGCGCCCCCAGGATGCAAATACTGGATTAACAGGGTTCCTGGTATCTGAGACAAGTTTTGTTCAAGCAGTTTTGGCGGCCAGATGGGGCTGTATATTTTAAGACTTAATAGTCGGGTGAGAATATTTGGCTTTTACTTGCTCCCCTACGCTGCAAATGCTAGATTAACAGGGCTCCTGGTATCCATGGCAAGTTTTGATAAAGCAGATTTGGCAGCCAGATGGGGCTTTATTATTTGTTTTAAGATTAAATTGTAGGATGAGCCTGTTTGGCTTTGAACTTCTCCTCTAGGCTGCACACGCCAAATTGGCAGGGCTCCTGGTAACTGAGACAAGATTTGGTAAACAGTTTTTAAGACTTAATAGTCGGGTGAGACTATTTGGCTTTGACTTGCTACCCTAGGATGCAGGTGCTAGATTAACAGAGATCCTTTTGTATCTGAGACAATTTTCGGTAAAGCAATTTTGACTTCCAGGTGAGGCTGAATGCTTTAGGATTATATAGTCGGATGAGACTGCCTTGGCTTTGACTTGCTCCTCTAGGGCTCCACATGCCAGATTGGCGGGGCTCCAGGCATCTAAGACAAGGTTTGGTAAAACAGTTTTGTCAGCCAGGCAAGACTGTATGTTTTAAGATTAAATAGTCGGTTGAGCCTGTTTGGCTTTGACTTGCTCCCATAGGCAGCAAATGCCAGATTAACAGGGATCCTGGTATCTAAGACAAGTTTTGGTGGAGCAGTTTTGGGCAGCCAGATGGGGCTGTTTGTTTTAAGATTAAATTAATTAACATGGATCCTTGTATCTGAGAAAAGTTTCGGTAAAGCAATTTTGACTTCCAGGTGAGGCTGTATGTTTTAGGATTAAATAGTCGGATGAGCCTATTTGGCTTTGACTTGCGCCCCTAGGATGTAAATGCTGGATTAACAGGGCTCCTGGTATCTGAGACAAGTTTTGTTAAGGCAATTTTGAGTTCCAGGTGAGGCTTAATTTTTTAAGACTTAATAGTCGGGTGAGACTATTTGGCTTTGGACTTTGCTCCCCTAGGCGGCACATGCCAGATTGGCGGGGCTCCTGGAATCTAAGACAAGGTTTGGGCAGTCAGTTTTGACAGCTATGCAAGACCGTATGTTTTAAGATTAAAGAGTCGGGTGAGCCTGTTTGGCTTTGTCTTGCGCCCCTAGGATGCAAGTGCTGGATTGGTTCCTGGTATCTGAGACAAGTTTTGGCAAGGCAATTTGGAGTTCCAGGTGAGGCTGAATGTGTTAAGACTTAATAGTCGTGTGAGTCTATTTTGCTTTGACTTGCTTGTCTAAGTTGCAAATTCTAGGGCAGTTAACAGGGGTTCTGGAATCTAAAAAAAGTTTAAGTAAAACAGTTTTGACAGCTAGGTATGGCTGTATGTTTTAAGATTAAATAGTCGGGTGAGCCTGTTTGGCTTTGACTTGCACCCCCAGGATGCAAATTCTGGATTAACAGGGTTCCTGGTATCTGAGACAAGTTTTGTTCAAGCAGTTTGGGCTGGCCAGATGGGGCTGTATATTTTAAGACTTAATAGTCGGGTGAGAATATTTGGCTTTTACTTGTTCCTCTACGCTGCAAATGCTAGATTAACAGGGCTCCTGGTATCCATGGCAAGTTTTGGATAGAGCAGATTTGGCAGCCAGATGGGGCTTTATTATTTGTTTTAAGATAAAATTGTAGGATGAGCCTGTTTGGCTTTGAACTTCTCCTCTAGGCTGCGCACGCCAAATTGGCAGGGCTCCTGGTAACTGAGACAAGATTTTGTAAAACAGTTTTGACAGCTGGCAAGACTGTATGTTTTCAGATTAAGTAGTCGGCTGAGTCTGTTTGGCTTTGTCTTGCGCCCCTAGGATGCAAATGCTGGATTAACAGGGATCCTGGTATCTGGATCAAGTTTTGGTTACGCACTCTTGAGTTCCAGGTCAGGCTGAATGTGTTAATACTTAATAGTTTCCTGGTGAGGTTATTTGGCTTTGCCTTGCTCCCCAAGACGGCACATGCCAGATTGGTGGGGCTCCTGGAATCTAAAAAAAGTTTTGGTAAAACAGTTTTGACAACTAGGTAAGGCTGTATGTCTTAAGATTAAATAGTCTGTTGAGCCTGCTTGACTTTGACTTGCTTCCTGATGATGCAAATACTGGATTAATAGGGTTTCTGGTATCTGAAACAAGTTTTGGTAAGGCAACTTTGAGTTACAGGTGAGGCTGAATGTGTTAAGACTTAATAGTCAGGTGAGACTATTTGGCCTTGCCTTGCTCTTCTAGATGGCACATGCCAGATTCCTACAGGGGCTCCTGGAATCTAAAAAGTCTTGGGAAAACAGTTTTGACAGCTAGATAAGTCTGTATGTCTCAAGAATAAATAGTCGGGTGAGCCTGTTTGACTTTGATTTGCTCTCCCTGTAGGCTGCAAATGCTAGATTAACAGGGCTCCTGGTATCTAAGACAAGTTTTGGTACAGCACTTTTGGCAGCCAGATGGGGCTGTATGTTTTATGATTAAATTGTCGGGTGAGCCTGTTTGGCTTTGAACTGCGCCCCTAGGATGCAAGTGCTAGATTAACAGAGATCCTTGTATCTGAGACAAGTTTCGGTAAAGCAATTTTGACTTCCAGGTGAGGCTGTATGTTTTAGGATTATATAGTCGGATGACCCTGTTTGGCTTTGACTTGCTCCTCTAGGCTCCACATGCCAGATTGGCGGGGCTCCAGGCAGCTAAGACAAGGTTTGGTAAAACAGTCTTGATAGCTAGGCAAGACTGTATGTTTTAAGATTAAATAGTCGGTTGAGCCTGTTTGGCTTTGACTTGCTCCCCTAGGCTGCAAATGCCAGATTAACAGGGATCCTGGTATCTAAGACAAGTTTTGGTAAAGCAGTTTTGTCAGCCAGATGGGGCTGTTTGTTTTAAGATTAAATTGTAGGGTGAGCCTGTGTGACTGTGACTTGCGCCCTCAGGATGCAAATACTGGATTAATAGGGCTCCTGGTATCTGAGACAAGTTTTGGTAAACCATTTTTGATTTAATAGTCGGGTGAGACTATTTGGCTTTGACTTGCTACCCTAGGCTGCAAATGCTAGATTAACAGAGATCCTTGTATCTGAGACAAGTTTCGGTAAAGCAATTTTGACTTCCAGGTGAGGCTGTATGTTTTAGGATTAAATAGTCGGATGAGCCTGTTTGGCTTTGACTTGCTCTTCTAGGCTCCACATGCCAGATTGGGGGCTCCTGGCATCTAAGACAAGGTTTGGTAAAACAGTTTTGACAGCTAGGCAAGACTGTATGTTTTAAAATTAAATTGTAGGGTGAGCCCTGTTTGGCTTTAAACTTCTCCCCTAGGATGCAAAAGCTGGAATAACAGGGTTCCTGGCATCTGAGACAAGTTTCGGTAAAGCAATTTTGGCGGCCAGGTGAGGCTGTATGTTTTAAGTCTTAATAGTCGGTTGAGACTATTTGGCTTTGACTTGCTCCCCTAGGCGGCG